>JAIPRL010001299.1:0-88309 GCA_025469235.1 Pemphigus obesinymphae
CTATTGAGAAAATCGCAAAATGACCTCTCTAAAGTACCAACTAGATGAAATTTGCTACCGGAAACCATGTAAGCTTGTATAGATCGGAGCACTCCTTCTGGTAGTAAATTTGTTAACAGAGAAAAAATAAAATAAAAAAATAAACATCATTGTAAAACCACTAGCTCCCTCGCTACGCTCAGAATCTAAAGGTAGTAATTAAAATACTTAGTGAACATGTTCCCTAAATAGACTACGAAAATTAGTGTTTTCTGTTCATATGAATTACACGGAAAACGTATGTGATAATTTTATACCATGAACATTTCGATAATACTACAGTAATATTGATAAAATGACCATTGTGATAATGACAATGTACAGTATATACAGTATTATACAATATACAATGTACAATATACAGTATTGTCATGAAATATGGACTGTTTCGTGTTTAAACGGGAGAAAAAAAATCAAGAATAAATTCATATTCTCGATTGTATAATATTAGAAACCTTTCATAGAATATGCAAAGAAAATTATTAATTTATAAAAAAATAATTTCATCACGAGATTTATCACCATTGTATCTTATTTATATTTTCATAACCTGCGTTTTATTATGGATTTCTGGAAATTTCTAATTAGTCATTCCTCCATTATGACCCAACACCCCAACTAAATTTTGTAAATAAAATAAAAATAATGGCCATATACATTAAAATAAGGATATTTGATACCGACAAATTTACTGATGAAATTCATTTTTCAAATAAATACAAATGCTGTAACGAACTGTTATTTCAATGTTGTGATTGAGGGTCACCATTCATTCACTAGTCCCACATTTTTGACACCTTCTGTATATATATATATTCCGGGTGCCATCGCATTATTTCAGCTAATGGAATCGTACCTAATTTTATCAATTGTCTACAATTCGGTTAAATTTTATAAAATAACATTTATTAACAGGTATATGGTATATATATATTTATAATTAAATAAATTTTGTTAGGTATATATAATATCAACTTATATTAAAATACTTATTGAGTTTTTAATTTCAACAATAAATCTTTATGATAGACTTTATGTATTTTCTTTTTTACAATATTATTCTATTACTATTATATACTAATTCACACAGTAATATGCTTCTAAAGGCATGTGGATTTTTTTCATTTTTATCAACAGATTTACAATATTATAATTTAAGTATCTACAAAGTTACATAAGTATAATTTCTTATTATACTACTAATATACATCGTAGAGACATTTTAATTATTGACAATTTATAATGATCCATTCGTAATAATGTGGAGTTTAATGTGAATAACAATCTTTCGATTATTATACGTAGATGAATACATTTTTTGTTTCGTAGTTTTTTTTTTTTTTTTTAATCAACATATTGTATTTAAATTATTTTCATTGTGATTCATACCTCATATAGTTTTTTGACCTTTCTTGCTTATTGAAGTTACGCTGTTGAATTTTGACTGACAGTTTAATGGTATTCATCACCCGATCGGTATATTTTAACAACCGGAGATGGTGTGTGCTCACACTTTCTATAGCTACTCCATAGGTGGTATGGCATATACTTTTTTAAAGATTACCATGATCTTTCGCAAGGAATATAACGTTATTGAAATTTATATTATTAATTTATTCGGTATTTATTTTTAATCATACAGAACGTACGTTGTAAACAAATTTCATATATATAATCATATATAATAATTATATTAGAAAAATAAACCGTCTTGTAAAAACGTTTTACTAAAACGTAAAAATCATCATAACATTTTTAAATTATATAAATAATATTGTTACCTTACATTCTTGAGTGTGTTAACAAATATCGTAGACGAGACTTGTTCACATTTATCATTAGATATAAACACTACATTACAAAATATGTAATGAATATAATTTTCAAAACTATAAATCCGATGCTACACTATAATCAATAATTTTTATTCTCGTATATAGAATAATACAAGTATTATTTGTTTTTATTCGGGAATATTTGCCGAGTTCTCAGATGATTCCTTAAAGATTATAACGCGAAATTTACCGGCCTAAAATGCACCAATAATATATACCTAATATGGATAACCTATATAACGATTATAAGATTTTCATACTGTCTTTCGAAATTCAAAATATATAAGGTATTATTATTGTTATATATTGTAAAATGTAATACTGATTTTCTTATCATATTATTATCTATAAAACTAGTTTACGTTCGGGACACGAGTCACTATTATGTTACGTTGATGTGTTCTTTAAAAATAAAAAAGTTAAAATGTCATTAAATGGTATTCTCTATCCTATTTAATCTTAAGTTAATTGTATAAGATACAACAGTTATTATATTATGTAACCTATTAAAACATTGGCTTACAAAGTCGATTAATATCTCATGGCGAAATCGATTTTTCTATTGATTCAAATTTAAACGGCTAGTTTATATACCTACTAGCGAAATGACCCGTAAAAGTCTGATTTCGACAAAACACAATAAATGCGTTTTACATCATGCAAAATGTTTCCGTGTCGACCCAGGACTGCATTCTGTACGAATGTTCGATAACTTTAATTTCCTCTGTACAACGTGAATACGCACATCCTACAGTGTACGGTTAATTCCGTTCAATATCTATAAGTTCCTACTTTCCTAATTGGGTAAGGACTCGATCGTTGATAGAACATAACGTGTGTTCGTTAGTAACATTAGACCTAATCCTTTGAATGGCCAAAACGCTCATATGTATTATATAAACAAAAACGACCATTAAAATTACTTACCCTCGTCCGATTGTCCGTACTTTAATTCATTGTATATTTTGAGTTCATATAATTATCGTAGGTAGGTAAATATAAAGACGGACATACCATAACGATTCAAAAACTTTCCCTATATCGCGATCCGTCCAAACAGTATAGTATAAGTACTAAGTACATATAATATCACTTCTGTTTAAACTTTACAATTGTTTTATCATTATTACTATCGTGCTAACGAACAACGCGCAAATATTATATTTAATATGTCATTTATTACGCGTTTTATAAACAAACGTTGTAAAGTCTACGGATACGAATCGAATGTAAAAGTACTGCACGTAACACGTGTTTAATACGTCGACGAAATGGATTGAGGTTATACAGAATTACGTATAAAGTTTTGAGTATATACTTAAACAATTAAGTATGTAGTTAAACTGGAAACTGAATCAATATGAGTAATATATATATATAATATAGTCATGTATTAATTATCTATACTTAACGCTGTGTCCATATATTATTTTTGGATTGTTTGAAATAAATATTATATTATATTCAAATTTGAATGAAATGGTTTCATCTGAAATGCGGCTATACCCGAATAAAAAAAATTATAAATCATTTTTTTACGTTTAATAATAATTCCTCGTATTTTAATTAGTTGCGAATGTCAATAATGAAACGGAAATTTATTTAATATTTAATTTACTACTTTAAAATACATTTCGAAATCGAGTTCATTTGTTTAAACTATTGGACCACATAATTCGTGAATATTTTCCTGGCTTTTTTAATTAATACTTATAAAATGATGTTTAAAATATGGTTAATAATGAAAATATCATCTTACATAATTCTTAATTTTAAGTTGATAAGCCAGGATAATATTCATATCCTTACCAATCTTACGATCTCTGTTTATTCTTTCCTTGAAACATGCTCAAGCCATCTCAATCTATTCTTCCTCATTTGATCTACTATTGGCACTTTTCCTATGCCATTATTTTTTAATTTCTTATTTTATCCTCTCTAATCACTCCATTCGTCCATCTTAACATTTTCATCTCTGCTACACTCGGCTATTCGTCTACAAAAAACTAAAATGAAAACTGAAAAAATTAAAATTAAAATTGGTTCCATATATATATATATATATTATATTGTCTGCATTGAATAAAGATTGAGGTTATGTTGGTTTATATATAGTGTGTAAATAAACTTGTACTGAATAACTGTAAAACGAAATTAAAATAACCAAGGCAAACTCCAGATTCCTAATCCGTGACTTTGATTTATGCACGAATTGTCAGTCAATCTTTATTACATTGGCTCAGTGCAGTTTAATATAACTATATGGAATTTTCTATAAGTAATGATATTACATCTGTCGGCAGATAATGAAATCGCATAGATGAGATTTCTACTTATACAATATATAATTTTTTTTTCTTCTCTTTTTTACGAAGTATAACGTGTTTTGTTCTGAAAAACAATATACGAATGACATCCGGCTTCCGTCTAGACTATGAATATGTTGATACGGGGTCGGGCTTGTTAACTTTGTAAACTTAATTTTGTGCACAAAGTTACCGATCTGCCTCTATATCCACTAAAATCACTCACGTCACGAATTGACACACGTGACCACTTCTGGTTGACGGATTGACACTATAAGGGTGAATGTGATCAGATATGCATTCGTTCTCCGTTATGTATGAATGCTATGATCAAAGTAAAACATTTACTTTGTCCATATATATAATAATAGTCTGTCATATATATGTTAGGCCATTTACTATAAACGGGACGAGATTTTATTTTATTCTTTCAAAATTCAATAAACTACATGAAATATTGTATTTTCCCCACTTTTTCTTGCGAATAACAATGGAAACAATGTATAGTGACATTCGAGTATTCTTATACCGCAGCGATAATGGCTCTGTATAAATCCAAACCTGAACAAAATCAATAAAAACTTGATTTGAAAATGAAAATCTAAATGCACTCGAATTTACATTAAATTTACACACACACGTTGTACAAATTATATTTATTATTCGAACTTACTGCAATGATGGGTCTAAATGTTACATGTATCAGTTTAACCTGCATCTTAAAGCTGTTTGCGAGATTCACGTCATCTACCGCGTAGTTACAATTTTGTCGTTCTGGTAAATGGATTTTAATACGAATCTATTATAGTTACATTCAAATTCTAAATATTATTATTATACGATACACTGAACCAAATATATCTGTGATTTTAATAAAAATATAGATTAATTTAGTAATATGGTTGTTATATTTGTTAATTTAACAGTAAAATAACAAAACGTATTATTGATTTAACAATATCTTTTATGAATGTCTTGGGTCAAATTGTCTAATTGAATACAATTTAATTGAATTAACAAATATTTTGTTAATTCAATTATAAATATTTTGTGTTTCTTTCTTTCTTCTTCTTCGTAGAACAAACGCCCATTTGTTAATCAAAATAGTCAATTTAAACAGAATATTTTTTCAATTTAATAACATACATGATTATAATAATAAAATCTTTATTAATTTTACAAATTATTTATTTATATATATTTATATATTTATATATTTTTAATTATTTGTATTAAATTATAACTTTTATATTTTGTGAAATTTACAAAATGAATTTGTAATTGTAAACACATTTTTTATTAATTTAACAATAAATATATACATTAAAATGATAATATTTCAACAAATATTCGATTGTTTAAAAAATTAGATTATTGCATATTATTAATTCTACCAATGATATTTGCTTTAGTGTAGTGGCTGTAAAACTATACTATAATTCTGTGTTAGATTTTTGATTGTCAAATTATATAGGGCCGTTGTATATAATGTTATCATCTCCGATAAAAAGACGTTTGTCGCAGTCAAATCGACAATAAAATAATTTTTAAGATGTATAGTCGTGCTGTGAGGGTTGCACATGATATGGTGGAGGGGTAGTGTAGTTGTATGTGTATACAATAAATAGGTATGACGGGAAAAACAGGTGTTCGGCAAATTGACCAAGTCCTCGGAGAAAAGCACACGGGGGGATTATGGCGGTCATAGAGGAGGTTCAATGGGTTTAAAAAGCGTGTAATACTACATAGGAGCTTAATGGCACGCCACCGCCTCCGGTATGGATTATTGACGATACGAGTACGAAAAAGTCTGAGAAAAAACGTTACTGGTCGGGTTTCTTTATCCGATAACGTTGAGATCCCGGAAAAATCAGCTCAGCTCTTTTTTTTTTTTTTTTTAACACTATTTTTGCCCATGATTTGTCATCAAACCCTACTACTTGCAGTATATAATAAACACGACAAAGTAAATACTTTTCGTGTACAATTTCGAGCAAACTACTAGTATATTGTATTTTCCCGCCGTTAGATATACATTTAGGGTAAAATATACGTTTTAAATGTGTTTACGATCACAAATATACGTACTTATAGGTACTAGAACAATAATATTCACATTATATTAAATATGATAATCGAAAATAAACAGTGACCCTCTCTCTTTTGTATATTCGATCCTGAGATTGGCTTATAGCAATTCTCCACACTTCCCTGTCACTTGCCTTCCTCTTTGCTTCTTCATAAGAATTACACCCTTGGTCCTTTATTATTTGTCGCATATACTATGCAACATTTTTGTTGCATATCTAGTATCTAACTGAATTGATCTCATTTTCGTTCGTGTATAGACTTAAGTGGGTATAGGTACTTTAATGCCGGATTTGGTACTGAATTTAGACGAAAAAGTGGAATAAAAAATAACCTTTGATAACAGTTGAGTATTATTCTCGTGTTAAAAATAAAAATGGTACATATTATAGCTTACAAATTTATTATATATAAACATTTGGTGTTAAAATTAAAATGCAAAGAAAATAGTTGGATTATGAAAAATTGCATTAAAAAAAAAAAAAAAACTAAATTTAAAGCACCTATATGTATGTCTAGTTAGTAAACTATTTGCATTAAAGAACATCATGATGACGGTAAGTTGTCTATAGCTTTCAGCAGAATCATTCGTTTTTTTTATCATTATATTATTATATATTACCTATATAAGTTTCGGTTAGGCTAGGTTAGGTTACTAACTACTATACTCCAATCGTGGTCTTCCCCTAGCATATTTACCTTCTACGCAGCCTTTTATAATTAATCCCAGCAATACCCACCACATGTCTCATTACATGTCCAATCCATTCATTTCGCCTTTTCTTGATTATACTACTCCATGTACTCTCAGACGCACGCCGTATCCGTCCAACTTATTCTAACTATTCTTCTGTAGTTCGACATCTCAAAAGCTTCTATTCTTCTCTGTTCCTCTTTGGCAATCGTCTACGTTTCGCTGCCATACAGCACTATACTCCATACGTACACGTCTTCAGAAGACTTATTCTGGTATGTATGCCGATATTTCTCGATGTAAAAAGTCCTATTTTCTTGTTAAATGCTATCTCAGCTTTGCATATTCCATTTATTTTTTCTCTTTTACTTGTACAGTGACCCTATCGACGTGGAAAATGATCGAATATAGCCATTTTCTTTCTGTAATCAAATAAATTTATCAGAAATTAAACATTATAAAATTGAAAAAAGAAATTAAAATTGTATAGTATTATTGTTCGTTGGATATAATATTTACGATAATCAAATTATATTTATTCAACAGCTGTTTCCATCGCGCCGCCTGATATTTGTTTTCTTCAGTTCGTTTTTCTTTATGAACAATAAATTCGAAAAAAAGAAAAATAAGGTTCATTAAAAAAATATTTATCTCAATGAATAAAATATGTTAAAAAAAAAAAGTATTATAAATACTGCATGTTCTGAATACTACCAACATATTCTGGTTTTAATATAGTCAACGATGTTTATGGTGGTTTATATTCACGCACGATGTATGTGACATGACGTCAAAGTATTTGTTTGTAATATTTAAAGTCTCCTAATTATGTATTTTATATTATTATATCAGCGTATTAAGAGAAATACAATTCTGATAAATGTGTTTTTTCGATATCTATCTAAAAACGTATAACGTCTCTACTAAATAAATAAATAACCTATATTATTGTTAATGTTATTTTTACAGTAAAGGTAAAGAAAAAACTAAAGTATTCGTAGTATTCATAAAAGACATAAATATATTGTATAAAGTCTATTGACATTATATTTAATCTAGAAAATAGCATATTATTTTTGTAAGTTGATATATTTCTATTCTTTTTTTATTTTCATAAATAATAATTATTGATTATACAAATATATAATGCGTATAATGGTGTAAATTCTATAAAATGCATTTAAATTTTCTTTAAATTAAAATATCTACAACAAAAATTATTCTGCAGTTGAGTAAATATATGTAAACGTTATAGGAAATAAAATAGTTTTCAAGATTTATTTAAAAAACTTCACTCATTTCCTGTATATCAAATATAAATATATGTACGAAGTATGAATTGTATCGGAGTTAGAATGTAAACCGTGAAGAGTGTAAAATAATATTACATGAATACATACAAATATGCTCATTTTTGTCAGAAATCGTACAAGATAGTTTATAGGTTATATTATATGAAATTGATTCGAATTTGAAACTTTTCTTTATTTTAAAACGATAATACATGAAAATCAATCCTTAAACATTAAGTAAATGATTATAGCTAATATGGATTATTAAACTATTTCTTATATCACTGTATTTTTCTAAACGATTTTCTATCTATTCAAGGCCATTAAATATACATATTTATTATCCATAAATCGTATTAAAAACCCATTCAAAATAACTAAAATAGATGACAAACAATGATTTTGAAATGGTCAACTAAAAAAATATACATAATAATATATGAAGCTAAGTGGATAGGCTCTTAAACCGTTAAAATAAACTTCTCCAGACATGGCAAGAAATCTCATAATACTATGGTGACTACCATCTTCGTTGATTTTATAATTATTATTACAATTTTTACATACATCTTCCTCCAATTGAAGCTGCATATTAGTATATTAGGTTCTTATTGCTGGTCATTGATAACATAACATATAATAATAATGAATCCTTAAAATGTAATAGCCTGAAATCGATTGATTGGCCAACCGACCGTAATGCTTAAATTTAACACACTCATACAAATTTAACAAACCAAATTTTATTAATGAATCTAAAAAAATGCAAACAGTTCTTTAAATGTTTACAGTCATTAACGTAAATGAGCATTAGAAAACGAAAATAAAATCTATTGATAATTTTTAATTATCGATAAAGTTATAATTTACTCGAAAAACTTTTGAGTTTTATATATACTCGTACTATTTCCAAATGCAAAGTCTCAATAAACCGTTTTAATAAAACGGTTATTATTTTCAACTAAGTCATCATACTCAATGATATATTAACAAATTACCATTACCATTAGTATTTAGCTCAAACTAAATTCCAAGTAATTTCACGACAATGTACATTACTAAAGTGTAGGTTTATCCGATTGTATATAATACATGCTAATCGAATTTAAATTTTTTGAATATTTCCATATTTTCTTTTTTGTTTACGTATTATCAATATAATATTATACGAAGAGAAAAAACAGTACCAATTGTATACCAATATTGTAACACGAGCTTGTGTCGTCCCATTTTATTTTATTTCTTTTAAATGTATTTGTTTATTTGTAACTAATTAAACATGAACAAATAAATAAAACTTTTGACGTTGAATGTTAATAAAATGATCATATTGCGGATCTTTACATCATATATGTATTTATATTCCGCGTACGTATACAATAATACATAAAATATGAATTCTGTAAATATTTATTTTTATCGTTCGGCGAAAGGTATACACTTCGTGTTTCGTTTTAAAATAATAAATGTCATTTCCAATATTTAAAAAAAAAAAAAAGAAAAAAAACCCTGCACTTCTAACTTTAAAACGTATTTAAACAACGAATTCGGGTTTGTATAAAACCAAAAAAAAAAAAAAAAAAAATATTAAAAACGTAATTTATATATTATTTTATTTACATTTTTTGTTTTTGTTTTTTTTTTTTTCACTTCTATATATAATATTATTATTTCCAATTTGTACGTCGTAGGCACGTATTAATGTATCATATTTAGCGTTATTTCGACAATTAAATAAATAGAAAAATAAAAATAAAAATACGATATTATTCTGTAGTTATAATAGTTTGAACCTTTTAGGTGGATATTATTAGTACCTATTCGGACAGATAGAGGGTTAAATACGTTTAATAAAATATAATATCCGACACTCCGGAGCCGCGGTTAACGTCGGGTCGATCGGTCGCATACGGATAGGCTATATACACCTCCTATAATATTATACCGGACCACTGAGCGTAGGATGAAAAAATTTACATATATCGCATATTATTTTAAATATTACACATTAATTTAGAAATTATACGCGTTCCGCGTGGAAATATGTACATCGGTATACGTACGTCGCACACCCATATACAGTCGAACGAAAGATTTAATTTATTTTGAGAATTTCGAACCGCATATATGATATTACGAGTATTATAAATCGACGATTGTCGTAAAAGCGATTATTATTAATTTTCGTCTATTGTTCGCTATTTAACGTCCCGTTTGACACGAGTACAGCGAAACTGCCGTTCATTTATCGTATAGTGTTATTGTACACGACGCCGGTTAAAAAACCGTTTTCAAAATGGCCTTACGCGCACATCTGTGACGTGCACGACTGTATTATAACGTAATTTAGATAAATAATAATTTCTCTTCGAAAACTTATAATATTATACATGTGCGCGGCCCTCCTGTTTTGGGTGAACCTAAAACCTGGCACGCACCGAGCACGCGTTTGTCCGGCCGTTCATCACAAACGAATTTATAGTTTCGAAAATTTTACGCGCGCAAGCCTCGGAAATTAATTTAATGAGACGTTTTTTTTTTTTTATATATATATGCTCCAAGACACTAAGAGACACCAGTAACTTTATTTTTCATTGCGATTTTCTTTGTTTTTGTTTTTAGTTACACTTTCGAAAAATATGTTGTAGTTTTTTTTTTTTTTTTTTTTTTTTAGCGCGCCGTAAAATTTACGATAATTCGAATTAAGTTAATTTAAATATTTCGGACAGTAATTGGCTTGAACTGTTTATAGTATAATTCAATTATATTCGGGTTTTATTTATTATTATTTTTTTTTCATTAGACTTATTATGCTATAAAAGTATACATTTGTTAATATTATACAGTTGTATAGTTTACATTCGTTGTAATTATTATAAAACATTATCGTTGGAAATAATATTTTCCGTATGTTTCTAATTTCATCAGATTGGTCGTCAGCCGCTGGATTTTATCGTTCCTAATTATACAGCATATATGGCCAATTCACTGGAGTGGTGGTTATCAAACGGACTAACTTTTTTTGGAATCGGACATTATATACGGCTGGTCGAATCTAAAGCCAAATGGATTTGATAAAAACTGTTCGCGCCAAAAGTCACTGATATAAATATTGATAAAGGGATGAATAACTAATAATTTAATTTCGGGCGTATAATTATAATAATTGATAAATAAAATAAAAATAATTATTGTGGTTGATTGTGGTTACAAGCATTAACCGATATAATCCATCGCATTAAGAAAAGGGCATTTCTAAATTCCAATCAATCCGCTACATTAGTTTATGAATTCATGAACACAAGGTTTATATTCACGTTTAGATGGTTTTAAGCGATTGCATTTCCTCCGAAAATTATACAAATTCAACCTTAGCATGTGTTTTTAACAAATGTAACATGGAATTTCGCATTAATGTGATGCGTTTTCAGTTTATTTAGTTAATTTCACTCGAAAGTTTAATCACAGACCATAAATAAACATCTACTGATAGGTTTCGTTTCCTATATATTTCAACGTTTTTTCAACTTATTTTTTATTAATTAACTCGTATAAGCATTTAATCAATAGCTAATAAATTACGGTAACAACGGTGAAGTTAAAATTGCGTTTTATCTACCTATAAGTGGAATTACAACTAAGTGTACGTGTATTTTCATACAGTTTTCAAAAGCTACAAATTCATATTTAGGGATTTTGTGGTTCCACTATCCCTCCTCCCGAAATTGTATTTAAACTGTATCGTATATTGTATATTCTAGTAAAACCCTGACCTCGGAAAATTTGTTCTATCTACGGACATGCAGATAAATTCAAGCTATATATATATATATATATAAATAATGTGAAAATGTGCCTAAACATTTTAATTTATTTTTACGGTATTTATAGGACTTTCAGGACGAAAATCTTTTTTTTCTAAATAAAAGTCAGAAATAGGATCCGTTCCCTTAAGACTTTTTGTCAGTCGGATGTACGAACGCATATACATTTAATTTACTCGTGCCCCTCGGACACATTTTGTGCAATATACGTCATTGTTATACGTCACGATGGTTGATGCATTATACACGTGATTCATGTGAAGTATAAACCGTCGTGGGACATTGGTATATTTAGGGCTTAGACTTCTGACATCCCACAAACTCCAGAGATTCCCAGCACAAATTATACTAAACGTCTTACAAAAACGCAAATAGTCACTATAGTGCCTAATTGGGCATTTTACATTCATTCACAGCTACATTTCAAAGTCAAATCTACTATATACATCATAATTATACTTAAATGCAAAAATGTATGTTGGTATTTCTACATATGTATGGTCTCCAGTATATGCGATATTGACTTTCGGTGTGCATAAAATATCAAATATACTGTTTTCGATCATATTAATAACAAATAGTTTCTAAATAAACAAGAAATTTTGTGAACGTGGAAACCTATCCAAATTTCTCATACAGATCGATAAATAACTCGATTTTTTACCATTTTCCAATCTGTTCAGTGTTTCAGTAATGACAGAAGTATGAAAACTAGTAGGACATGAGTTCATTTATGGTAGAATCTTACAAGAAATCGTTTTATAACATAGGTACAATGCTAAAATTGGAAAAATTGGAGAAACAACTTATTTTATTTGTATATAGCTGCTATCCATTAGTATTTAAAATAATCTAACTCCTTTTACTTCCATATAAAAATCAAATAGCATATCATTTTATCGGGTTAAAAATATAATTTATTGGAAAGAAATGTATGAATTAAAAATATATTATATTCTCATAATTCCCATATATACGCAGTAGGTACGTAACTCCAGAACTATTTGACAAATAACTTTTTGTTTTATTCGATATTATGTTTTCAATAACTTTTACACGCTTTTCTGAAATTAAAATAAATTAATCTTAATTAAACTTTTAAGAACTTAAATGAAAAAATTAAAATTGTATGCAAATTTTTCTCTTCAAAATTTCAAAATTACCATTTTGCAAATCCAGTTTTAGACAATGTTTATAGTAAAATGTTTTATAAAGTTTCAGTAATTTATTTTTTAAAAGTGGAAATGTTTTTTTTCCCTCATTTAGTATTCAAATATATTAAATAATATTGTTCATGTGATTTTTATGATAAAATAGTATTTTGTACCATTTACCATCTCGCCGGCAAATACAATTTATATCGGACACTGATTTTGATTGATTCGCAAGAAAAATATTAGGATATTATTAGAAAAAAAATTGTCGGATACCCTAGTACTCAACTTCCACGGAACTCGATATCCCGAATCCTCTCTACTTACACCCGTCTACCTTATATCATTCTCTATTATACCCACGCCTCTTTTTTGGTCTTCCTCTTCCTCTATTTTCTTCAACATATATTTCCTTTACTACACTTACCGTTTCTCTTTCTTCCCTCCTTAAAACAAGCCCTATAGCCATCAGAGCCAGGACGAAGAAAAATTTATGGAAGGGGTGTATGTGTCTCTAAAATACCGACGAAAATACATTTTTTAAATGTAAACAATCAAAAAAAAGTCATCAAATTGTTTCTAGTTTTGCCGAAAAAATGTATAATTTATCAACTTACTATTTAATCCTTTCCCCTCGAGAGCTTCTCTCCACTCTTCCAGTCTACCATTCACTTCCTCGATACTATCATTAACCAACACAATATCATTTACAAACAGCATTCACCATAGTATACCTCACCCCGTATATCCTTTGTTATTTCATCCATTACTAGGACTCAAAGCCGAACCCTGGTACATTCTTACCCGGACCATAACATTTTTAATTTCCCCGTACAAACTCCTTACTCTCGTACTTGCCCCTTCATCTATGTTCTCCATTTCATTCACGTATACCTTTGGTAACCTTTTCTTCATTAATATCCATTTCAAAATCTCTAGGAATTCTATCATACGTAATATTAAACATGTGTTTTGACTTATTAATCGAATAATCCACTAACTTCTTATATTATATGTGTATATTATGCTTAATTTATAAGGTAATTAACTATATAATATTAAGTTCACGCAGTACGCATAGTACACGGTTTGTATGTACTAATTTATTTTGGATAAAATATATTTTATCTCGATCTTGTGTATAACGTTATTATCTAGGAAATAATGGCCAATAATACAATATGAGGAGATATAATAAGGCGTCTAAACGAGTGTTTGAAAACCTAAAAGTAAGTAGTATGTATGGAATATGAATGCGAACACGTTTTTCCGACCCCCCCTCCTCCCCACAGCCGTAATCGATAACGGCCACTGTCAAGAGACAGTGTACAACATACATCACTTATCCACTAGATCGCACTGTATACATACCATAGACTGACTATACCATAGACTAACTGGATACAATTACCGTTATTATGTATTATTATTGCATATTGTACCACAAATATATGTACAGGTTTTTATTCCTTGATAGTGGTTGTCAAGTTCTCAAGATTGTTCGCCTCTAATTTTATCTTACTCTATGTTCCGCATCCTGCATATCTTAGTCCAGGGTTTCGAAACTGCTGTGCTCTGATGTACATACTGTAGCCACTGTAACATTATTGTGTTATAATCGTATAGGATTTCGAATATATTAAAGATATTTATTTTTATTAAGATTTTATTCAATAATGTTTCCTTCGATAGGTTTCTATAAAATTCCTACAAAATATGTTTTATGCACAACTCGATGGAACAATAATCGTTCCGCTTATAACCGAGCTACGCATGTTACAATATAATTTATACCGCAGTCAGTATTGTACTTGATTCTCATTTTATATACATTGGAATAACCATACGTATACCTAGGTATATACTTGTACAACGCCATTCCAGAATATTTCGGTTCGTTTATGTGCACGCAAGTCGCACATTTATGTATTATAGTACAATCTTCATTATTGTAATTAGTGGTTTCGCATGCGGTTTATACCGGAATTTTCCGCGACCAACAATACAATGTGGTACCACTAACGATGATATTATTATTTTAGCGTGTATAAGTATATATACGTATAGTATAATCGCCGCATGACTTAGATGGCTGAGAAGCCTCGGTGAAAGTTTTCGCATTAGTTTTAATTACATTTTATGAGATACCGTCGTGGAATGCACAACGGTTTAGGAAATATTTCGAGATATGCACATAATACACGAGTTTATCATCTAAAAACAACCAATATAATACACACATTAATGTTTATTTACACACATTTATACATGCTGTCGGTGGATACATACGGCCGTCCCTGATGAGTCTCCTATACTGTATAGCGTCACGATCATTCGCATTGCGATACAATCATGTATCTTTGTTATTAGCCTACCTATATGTAAATGGAGAATATGTTTCTGCGATCCGAGTGTATTGTTGAAAACTGAAATAACCCGAAAAATCGTCATCACCGTATCAGGAGTTTTGTTTTATACCTGAATAATTCTCTGGTCCATTTGTCGAATATCTCGAAAGATGAATCACAGTCACCATATATCTTTCGGACTAGTGTTGTCCTATCCGATTTATCTGCCACTAGTGCTCTCTTGCTCAATCTGTGTCCTTCAGACGAACCTCCATCGGTCTGTCAGTTTTTATTTGTCTACACAAAACGAATGTCAAAATAGCATGTCTTAAGCGATTGTTACGTGTATTTTTCATACTTTTCGGTGTCCTATGTTGCTCTTACACAGTTCTTGACACCTTTCTTTCTTTCTTTCGGAGGCATAATTGCATTTTTATTGTCGATCCCTTTTATTTTACCCACTATATGCTTCACGCGTGCAAGCCAATATTATAATATAACGCAGTATATTATATAGTTTTACTATAGACTCTATTGATAACTGCACCTTTCGTAATATCCAAAAACCATCTCTTGTCGCACATTGATGATATCGTTCTACAATGTCCAGAAATGTTTCAAACCTTAATATACTATTTATTAATTTCGATCTATAATAAAGTAGATATATTATTGAGATCTGAGTCAGCGTATGTCAATTGTAAATAGTGAAGAAAATTGGGGACAATTGTCAGGTGGACAAAATATATACATTTAAATGGGTAACGTACAATGTATGGTTTTACGTAGATTTGAGTACATGATCAATTTTCGAAATTGTGCTAAATTTTGTCACAATTGAATGGTCTTGATAATCCTCGGTATAAGTGCAAATTTAATCAATTTTTTAAAATTATGCAAACGCCATGAGCTCCAAATGCAGTCTTAATTCAAAATCAAAATCAATGTCGCAACTTGATACATGTATGCCCTGATGAAACGTCCTCTTAAACGTAACAGAAAACGATTGGAAAAATTTAATACTACAGATGATTTTGAATCAAAAAAATGATAGAATTATGTGGGAGACTTAATATTTACAGCATATTATATTTATACTATTAAAATGAATTGACGTGATTTCCGAAAACTTTTTGACCACTTTTCAGTAAAGAGCTTTTCAATAGGAAATTTCTTATTTTTGATACTTTAAAGAAGTAATTTGTTTTATGATCTTATAGTATACTTTTCTTAAGCGTTAAAGAAAACTACCAGTTATAAAAGAAATTTGTTATTAATCAGATAATACTTTTATAGGTCTAAATATCTATATGAGCATCGCTCAAAATAGTTTTTCGAGCGTAACGATTTATCTTTACTTTCAAATCTAAAATAATAATAATAATACATTATCCCGTCAGAAAGCTAACTCCTTATTTTATTATATACCTATATAAACAGGCTGTACATAAATAATATGTACAATGTGCATATATTTTAAGGAAGAAAAAATTTTACATTGTCACTCCATACTTATAATTTTAAAGAAGATATTATGTAATTGCAATTATATTTACCAAAAAAATTTCACCAGGTGTTACTAGGTATAGGGTAGGTATCTGGTACTCGGTACTTATTAAGACTACGCAAATTCCGACTATAGTCAATGCGATTTTTTTTTATCATAGACTAGGATATATATTGGAAAATACAAATAATCATTATACATAAATAATAGATTTACTGCTACAGAATCTATATGTTGTAGATACTATTATATACCTAAGTTTTGTAAAATTGTCTTCAGAAAATAATTTGTAGGTATACTCCATGCTGTATATATTTTTTTTTATTTCCTTTCCATATTTGTTAATAAATTATATGGACTTTTTGGTTTTAAAATTTCAACCTATTATTTAATTATAAATTCTTAAATAATGTATTTTTTTAAGAATTTTTACATTTTAATTTTCTTAATTTATGAATATTACCCGAGTTATGAGCATTCACATTGCATGGGGGAGTGGAAAAGTACAATGTATAGTACCTATATAACTATCAACATCTAATACATGAAACTATACAATACTTCTACACTTCACTGCATCTTAAATTCGAATGCTTATTACTAAAAAAATAAAAACTTGAAAATTCTTATAAAATTATATTCTTAAGAATTTATAATTTTGATCATATGTTTTTATTCGAAAATTTAAAGTTAATGAAGCTTAAAATAATAAAGAAGAGAGATAAAAAATTTAAAAATATATATAATAGAGTACCTACCTATACAAATGGCTGCCAAATAATAGTTCACAAAAAATTTTTACTATTAGGTATATTATATTTTTTATTATTTATATAGTCTGGCCTATAATAAAAAAAAATACTGTATACCGTGTAGGTATTATTTTTTACTCATTTTTACAGACATTTTTTTAAAAAATTCCTAAAAAATAATAACTCTGCCTTTAAATTTCCAGCTTAACATTTATTACCGAAAGAATTATACCTTGGGCTATATATAAAATGTTTTGTTTATATACAAATGCACATTAAGTATAATAATACATTATACTGTTATATTAACGTTCATAATATTCAAATAATTACCTCATTTCTACACAATTTCCCCACGTGGCTTAAATTATTTATCTATGTAAAAAGTTACGTAGAGAAACAAGCTGAACATTTCTGGGCAAGTATTACTGCATATTTTAATAGAAATCGTAATTCAGACTGAGATGTTCTTTGATTTATCTTTGCTGATATATTGTTTTTTTTTTTTTCATGGGTTCCTTATTTAAACATAATTTGGTTAAATTAATCATTTACCAAAGCCTAGCATTAACCAAAATTATTGTTTATTTACCTCCGTAGTAAAATATTACATCTCTAATATGAACTGTATACACACACACGTATCCGAATGTAGTTTAATATTTTATACAATTTATAATTTACGATGTGAAACAATCATTTTAATTTAATTAAATTTTTTCTATAGGATAAACTAATTGGTTTTTTTAAGCATACATTATTAAAACTTACACAAACTATATTTCTGATATATTTGTATATAGTGTGATTACACATATTATACTGGATTTAATGCATCGTCTAATTTGAAAGTGTTATTTATTATGTTATGAAATATATTAACAATGTACATTAAACATTTTTTTTATTTTATTGACTATTGTTCAAAATTAGTTTATATTAAAAAAGTTAAATTAAACATGAAATTGAAATTAAAATCAGACAAAATAGATTTTTTTATTTATTCAATGTCAAATACGTCTTGATCTTTAACAAATCTTTTATTATAGTTTTCACCAGAAAATAAAATTTTTTTGAAATACTAAAAATAAGTAATAACCAACCAATGAGCTGAATAGGTTATAAATTGCCGGAGAAAATGTTCGTGTCGTAAATATTATTGTGTCATAATTATTTTTAAATTACTATAGAGTATTATAATTATTGGTCCACTAGGAAATTATGTACGTAATCTGACTTTGAATGGTCATTTAAACTTAAGTTGTTTTTAGGTATACAAATCAAACTCTGACGACATAACTATTTTATGTTCTAAAAAAGCCTAAAGCTCGAAAGAATATACAATATTTGTTGTACAATGAATTATGTGGTTGAAAATTAAACGAAAAAACATTCATTCGTAAAATTATTATGCAACTGAATGATAAAATATGAGTCCTTATTATTACTTGCAAAACGCATTATTCAACGAACCATATATAGGAGAGTCGAGTAAGAAGTTAGTTAGGGCGAATGTAAGTTCTTATACGAAATATAACCGGTAAAAACCATACATATGTTAGTTCCTACACGGTGATAAAATTGAAATATGTTAGCTCCTATATTATAGCGTGGCATTTAAATTGTAATATATTAGTTTCTACTCTTGATGTGCCACGAAACCGAAATTTCAATTTCTCTTTATTCAAACTCGGCGCTGACAAAATGCATGTGTTACGCTCTCTTAATAATATAATATAAAATCTATAAATAAAATCATTGTAAATTACAACCAGCCATAATTGTACAAAATAACACCCCTAACCATGTCGTACAGTAGTCAGCTTCAGCTGATATATCTAATTTCAGAAAATCGATAGTTAAAACGGAAAATTTCTTAAACGCTATTAAAATTTAAATATATATATAGTAACTATAACAAAAGACCAACAAGAATAATTAACTTTATTTATTTTAAATCGCATAATTAGTATTGTGTATCTAATTAATATTTAATATTCAAAACAATTTGGTTATTTAAAATAATTTTTCGTCATTCCTTGAAAGTTTACTTCTATTGTCAACTTCTCGCGTAGGGACTTTCATTTTTTTTCTTTTTTTTTTTTTTTTTGTTTAAATTAATGTCATTTCGAAATTCACAATTCTCTGTTAGTCGAAGAAAATGAGACATAAAATATTTGGTAAATTTGGAAATAGATTTAGGACAAGAGTAAATTTAGAGATTCTATGAAATCAGAAAATAAACCTAGTGATAAATAAAATATTTTGATTATTAGTATAATCAGTGTTTGTATATATGATAGGCAAATGTGTTGTGATAAAAAGGACATAAAATATTAAGTAGACAGGAGTCTAAACACAGAAATATACTTTCGAGCCTTTCAAGTAGTTTTAAGTTTACAGGTCCTAAATAGCTAATTTATATTCGAGGAAAAGACGAACCAATGTGCAATAGAATGTCTTTAAGAAAGCTAAATGTTTGCATTCCTTTGTAAATGTATTCCATTAAATGCATATTTAGTCACTGAAATGAGGAAAATAGCAGGGAACCGAGATCACAAGCTAAGTGGATTACGGAAAAAATATGATCGTTTCGTAGAAAAAAAAAAAATTACATTTTCATATATATTTAGAATGATTAAGTTCTAACGAAGCGACTGGTTCAGAGTTTCTGTCTATAGAAGTAAGCCATTAAACGAAAAAGGGCTGACTAGCATACATAACATTATCTTCATATCATCAGCAAATATCAATAATTTAGCGTGGTGTAAAACAGAGGGGACTCCCATTTACAAGAGGAGAAAATAAGAAGGGATAAAGGATGATAGTCCCTTATTGTTATGGTTTGAAAAAGCTTAACCGATGATTTATGTGTAATTCTATACCTCATTTTTCTTTCTAATCTGAAATCCCACCGAGTAAAACTTCAATACGCACAAATTCTTTAATCAAAGGATATTTAGGCTTTCCCATAAATAGGCACTCGTAAAATGTAATATTATCACCCAATACATATAGATAACGTTGATTAGAATTCTAACGTCCTATTGCGCTATAAATATATTATGATGAAGAAGCTTTAGAGTTTCTTATAATGGTTTTCAAATATAGAATTACTCACTTTTGAATTTTGTCTCAAATAATTTGTGAAAATAAACGTGGAGAAATAGCGATACATTGCTACATTTTTATACAATATGTAAATTTAAAACACATTGTCAAACAAACACAAAACAGGTAAGCAGCATAATATAATATAGTGCGTGATATTAAATTTAGATAAGGATCTCCATGTTTGGTTCTACGAGTAGACTTTATACCATGTTTGTACAAAACATAATAAGTACATATTATATATTACATATATATCTACCCCATTTTTCTCGCTTTATACAAAATTCAATTATAAAGTAAAACATGTTTTAAAATTAATTAAAAACATAAAAAATGATATACTTACATTAAAACAAATACATAAATAATATATATACACGCATATACATCAATGAAATTCCAACACCACATATACGAGTAAAGCACTCGTATTATTTTCTAAAACCATTTTGAACATATAAATTATATATATATATATATATATTTTTTTTTTGATAGTCATTATTTTAACCACCGACAGATAAGAAATAATTTCGCTAACTGGATGGCGACTAATCGATATTTATACGAATTGTTACTGAAGAAATATATCAACCTACTAGATGTATAAAATCTTAAAAAAAATAAACGATTTAAGTGAAAATAAACACATAAACAAAACAATTAAAACGCTTGATAAACAAACGTATATTAATACGATCCAAGAAGATTAAAATATTATGATAGATAAAGTGTCTCGAACTACAAAGTTTAGAATAGTAATGCAAATGTAGGTATAAAGTTATAATAATATTTATGCGATATATTTACTCATGTATAATTGCCATTTTTTATTTAACCTTACTAATACATTATTTAAACATTGATCGGGCCGAAAATGACGATAACGTTACAGACTAATGATGTATAATAAAAAAATGATAATTGGTATTTTGATAAAATAGTGATAAACCTAAGATTTTTCAATATATTATGTTCATTTTGAAAAAACTGGATATAATGCATAAGTTACCATTATATACGAATAGTATAATATAGTGTCCCGAGAGGATTTACTATTTGAAGTGGTCTTAGTATAATGTAAACACCATTACTCTACTATACCACTTTAACAGTAAACCCTTGTGGAATGAGCTGCAGGATATACATGGTGATTTATATATAACAATAACAATTTATTTTCTAGCAGAAATTTATTCAATTTTATTTTCTTACGAATAATTTTGAAGTAAATATAGGTAGGTAAGTGTAGCTATATGTTTATAATAAGTATAGTTATTATTGTTGTAATTTAATTTAAATAATTTTTAATAAATTCTAATTAATTTTGTTTTAAATATTAACCCAATTTTTAAATTTCCTATTTTAAAGCCTAGTATTTTTCTAAAAAAATATAGATGTATATACAAAATGTAAATCTTTCAAAAATCAAACAACTGTTAACGCGGGGAAAAACTGCATTACTGATATTATATGAAATTTAAAGAATTATCAATAATGTAAAGTTAAAAGTAAAAATATGTTAAATCTAAAAAATCAAGAAGATTGATACTCATAAAAATTATTTGATTTTTTCTTTGGATAAAAATTCGGTATTTAAAAATTTACTCCGAATTCAAAAAAATGCAACAAATATGAATAATACTTTTTAAAAAAAAATACAGAACTGTACCCTTGTATGTCTAATATTGTTCAATACTTAAATGGATTAATTTACATCATTAAAATAAATAAGCCTATAAAAATGAAACTATACAAGTAGACAACTAGAAGTTTCCTGTATACTTGCAGGACTGAAACGTGACAATGGAAAGGAGAACAATTGTAGGATTAATAATGGATTTTCAATCGGGAATTTATTAAGAATCGTTTAAATTGTTATTGGATTAAAGTATTAATTGAAATGGAGTTTATTACGTGGTTGATGAGATATTTGGTATACTTAAATAATAATGTGGAGAAAAAGAATTTCCAATATTGAGATGGAAAAACAGATTTTTGCTTATTCACAATCTAAAATCATATTATAAATAACCATGAGATTATAATAAGAAAATGTTAAAAGTATACTGAAATAGCAGATGCGTATAACTATATAAATTGTGATCGCTGAAATACAATATTTAAACGTCAAAATATAGGTATGTAATATATAATACATAATATAATATTAACATGTTAAATTTACAACGGAGTTAAAATACACATCATACATGTAATTACCTATATTATACGAAGCACATAACTTTTATATTCGATATTACTTTATCAATTATCATATTATCATTTGATAAATAATTCATGTTATTGTACATTGATATTATCATAGATAATATCGATAGGTATTCGCGATTTACATTTATTCGTGATTATACACGATTTTCGCAAAAGTAATTTGGATAAATGAATAATAAATTGAAAGGTTTTTATGGGTGTTTCGAAATTTAGTATCTACACATTTTTCTATTGCAATTCCAAAATGAATTCATACTTTGGTTTTTCTATACATTTTACACACAATGGCCGATCAAAAATAATTCCTGGCAAAAATATTATGTAACCTACCGAAAGATATCTTTTAACCGAAAAATATATTAAGATTTATTATGGAATGAAAAGTAAATGATAACAATTTTAATTTTAAGAAAAATATAGTTTTAAATAGTTACGTTTACAAAATTCTATGCTCATTAAATTTCTTCTAGGTTAGATCTATCCAATGCTTAAGTTTTTTTAAAGTTGTGTATACCCATTTCAAAGTTATTAAGTACATACAATTATTATCAATTTTGATTTCAATGCCATATTAGTTCAATTATAATTCTGGTATACTATGATTATGTACTAATCTTCCAAATTAACCAGTTTTCTAGTCAAATGTTTTGGAGACATTATTTATTTGATTTTTTTTTATTAAGTTTGATTCAAATATTATTGCTTAATCTTCTGTCTATGAAAATAACAAAAAAAATTTTATTAAAAAAAAAAACTGAAACTTTATTGAAATATTTACCGTTTATAAAATATATATTTTAGACAAAAATATTTTGTTGATATTTATATAGTTCATGAAATATTCTGAGACAGTTTTATTTTTAATTCCATCTGTGTGGTCCACTTCGTCCAGTCAGTTAAAACTTATATAATTATTATTCGTACGAATTATTTATAGACGACGGAAAAAAGAACATTCACTTAGATTGAAGATTTTCTTTTTTTTTAATTCTATTTTATTCTACCATAACTCAACTAAACGCACCTATATAACTATTACATAATATATTATACTTTATTATTTTATTGCCATTCTGTTATCTTTAATAACAGGCCTTCTACCCAAGCACTTTAAAATTCCCGGTTTCAAATACATTCAGATAAACAATATAAAAATCGGTGCGAATAGCAGTAAAAATGATATTTTTTCGTATAACTATATCTATATATTCTCGATCTAAAAATGCAATATTTAAGGAAATAAAATGTTTCTACAATATCATCGAAAAAATTAGTACATTACTATCTATCCCGAGATTATTTTGACTATTAATTTTATATTTTTATTACAAAGTTTGATGTGTAGATATTAAATATAAATAATGTTGTATATATATTATATATATATATATATATGTACTTACTAGATAATATATGGCTTAATAATTTTGATTATCAATAATTATTTTTAAATTTCACTTAAAGTTTTTATAACTAGTATTTTTCATGGTAATAAATATTTTTTATTTTATACATTCTTTTTTCTCATATAGTAATCTGCTTTTTAATCGTCGATCAAACGTTAATATTTTTATAGTACCTATATATTCATATTACATTGAATAAAAAACTTCATGATTCTTTTTAACGTTTAATATAAGTAATTTCAACATTTCAACACGTAAACTTAAAAAATACTTATAAAATATAACCGATCCTTAAGTACCTATTCGATAATGTAAATTAATCAACAGTGTCATAAAAAAAATATATATATATATTTATGTAATATCATTGATTATAAATTATATAGTAAATTATTATCAATGGTAATATACATTAAATAAATAATTTTAAGTTAAAACTATTTTCATAAACATAAACATGTTCTGATAAAATACTAATAATTAATAATTATCTGCAGTTTCAACAAATATATATTATCTACAATATACAACTATATCCATCTAATCTTATAATATCTTATAATGATTTTTAATGTTTAAATGTACCTTTTTTTTTTTTTTTAGATTATTTAATATTTGTGTTATATTTGTTTCAGATTCAGTACGTTATCACGCAGCCATAAAACTGGTGAACATATCGGCCATAGTAAATGGAAACATTAATGAATACTTGCAGCAAAAAATTTTAAAATACGTGAGTACCTATACACATATTAT
Organism: Pemphigus obesinymphae; assembly: GCA_025469235.1. Lineage (NCBI taxonomy): Eukaryota > Metazoa > Arthropoda > Insecta > Hemiptera > Aphididae > Pemphigus > Pemphigus obesinymphae. Next base: position 25,351 of record JAIPRL010001299.1, read on the forward strand.
TGGTATATTTTTTATATTTTTTAAATCATTAAAATCTACTTCTTATAATAATATATACCGTGAGTATAAAATTATGAGTATTTTTAAGGATTGCGGTTATACTTCAAGTCATAAAAGTGTATATGATTCATAATGTAATTAAATTATTTGACTAGGTAGGTTTTTACTTTAACTTATATACAAATAAATAGTCTATTCGTCCATGTAAACTCTTAATATTACAATTTTATAAGTCTAGACTTAAAACCAAAATCAATTTAAAACACCGGGTTAAAAACTCTAAATCTATCGATAACAAATGTAATATATTAAGCTAATGAATCCGGTAAAAACAAAGCCGAAAAAACCTGTATATAATCCCGTAAACAAACCGAAAAAATATCAAAATACCCGTGTATAAAACTAGGTACTTACCTATATGTAATGACGAAACCGTAAATTATCCAATATACGCGTAATTTCCATCGTCAAAAAATTGACCTGCAATAAACTCGACTATTGATGTTCAAAAACGAATCCTCTAGCAAAATTAATAAAATCAGTAATACAAAATCGAATTGAAATCTTTACCACGATTTCTCGAAAACTAATACTTTAAAATTGAAGTCAAAAACAAAATAAAAAATACGAGTATTAAAAATTTATAATCGAAATCATAGTATTATTTTTTTTATCTTGGTTTCAAGCCCTGATTTTTGTATATGCGCTGTCACTACACTCTTTTTCGCACCACTGACAATTATAGATTTACGAAAAAATAAATAAAAGACAAAAGAGTGGATATTGAGGATACTGGAATATAAAAGGGATGTTCATTAAGCATTTGAAAATAACAATTTTAAAGCTGTGAACCAAAATGTAATTAAATCGGCAAAAGCGAGAGAGCCCTAAAGCGAACACTCCTACGTAATTACCCGGACCGATAGTTTTTCGGAAAATGTACATCATGTATTTTCTGTCTTTGACAAATGTTTTATTTAATACTAAAAATTGAATATAAAATAAAATGTATATTCCCTACGAGTATAAATACCGTCAAAATTTTTGGAAAATATATCATTATCCATATTTCTTTAATCTTATTCCAAAAACACCAGCCATTTTAATAATTATTATTAGAAATCTAATTTAAAAATGCATCATTCTTCACATAATTTATTATATTTTGATTCGTTGAATAGCTTGGCATATCAACTAGATTAATTAATTAAAATTATTTATAATTAACCGGGGTATTGATCGGTTTGATGTAAAGTCAGCATATTTCGAAATCAATAATAATAATTTATATCCATAATAAACGTATAATATTATAATTACCTAATTTAAAAAATCAAAAATTACATCTCATCATTAAAAACTATTCTTTTAAACATAGTCACTATTTAGTATTTACAATATATACTGTGTTGCCTACACACATGTAATAATAACATCAGTAAATTCGAGTTACTGGTACGTTGTCATAATTTGTTGTATTATTATATCACTTTAGTCAAGATTTTTTACTGTGTTCGTTGTCCTTCCACGATAATGCTGACGATGGTAGAAATGGTGTTTACAGGTTACGTATAGACTTATGAATGGGCAGTTGTATTTACTTTTTATATCTACGGTTTGATTGATCCGATGACGTTTAATGACAACATCATTAAATCTCTAGGAGAAATAATTAAAAAAAAAAACCATCGGAAGTCATCCATATCAAAGTCTGAACTGACACGCGTTGAATATTGAAATAATCAAGTCGGATATATTTCGGAAAATGATTATGGATATAAGAATAATAAAATACTTTAGACACATTGCAAAATACGTGAATTAGGTATTTATTCCGTATCAGTTATAGCATAAATATTACGATAGGAAATGATGAGAATCGAGAGTTATGATAGTGTAGTGTATATTGTGTATAGTGATAAGGAGAGATAATAAGTGATAAAGTTTTTGCAATAATAGTGTATGTTATAATAAATAGCTCTATAATAATAATAATAAATAATGAATAGCTTATCTCGCTGAATCCGTGTGCAATTTCATTTTACCGTGTATTTTTTTGTTCTTGATATCAAATATTATTATTTGTTATCATTCAGACCTATAGATCTGTCTCACCAAGCAAATGAAAACAACTAATCTAAAAAATAAACGTGCGAAATAAAAGCGTAGATGACTGCCAAGAACTTCTTATATTTTTTAAATAAGGCAGCCATGATATTTTGTAAAACGTTAACGCGTATTATATATACCACACAAAGGCGAATTTCATGTATGTTAAATACAATTTCAAACATTTTAAAATCACACCAAATTCAAATTTGTACAATAAAAAATAATAGAGATATAATAATGCTGTAAATATAACGTTTCAAACCAATTTCTTCTTCATTATCAGTCGACTTTGAAAGAAATATACCGAATCAATTTCGATTAAATTGACAATTAGGATATTTTTAGCACAACAAAATCCGTAGCTCTTTTCTCAAATACATTTGATTTTGTTCCTTCACCCCCTCTTTTTGGGAGGGTTCCAAAAATTCAAATTTTGTTGAAAATTATAAAGTGAGTGCCCTAACTTATTTTCAATAAATATACCAAGTTTTAGCTCAATTAAATAATTATACGTAGCTATAGATAAAGTAAAATATTCCAAAAATTGAGATATTTTCTTTGGTGGACTTTGACGGAATATTATTAAAGTAATTTCGATGAAATTTGATACTGCTTTATAAATTGGATTTTCGTTTATAAAATATATTCGCATGTAATCGAGGAATATTCGAAAACAAATTAGATATAGTAAATAAAAATATGTTAAAATAATTTATAAAAACGTCCCGACATTACCCGTTACACGACCATCAATTAATTTTACTATGCATTTCCAATAACATTTTTCTAATGACTTTCTTACGTAAACTTTGTAGGAAGAAAGTCTTAATAGCTTGGCACTCAGACGATATCAAAATATTTAGTTACCTATAATTAAATAGTATTATTTATTATTATATATGTTTTTTTTTTTAATGAAAATAGATAGATTTGAACAGCGAACTGTTTTGTTCTATCTGGTGGAATTACCTTTAATATGAAATAGGTGATTATACGTATCTATAGTTATAGAATATAGTGAGATTAACCTTCTCTCAAAACAACTATTAAAATAAATCTAATAATATGATAGTTATAAAACATTAAGAAATTCTCAGGATATAAAATTTAAATTAAATAATTATAAAATAAACCTATCTCTAAGGTTTTTTTTTTTTCAGTTTTCTTAGAACATAATAATTAATATAATCTATTAATGTAAACTCGTATTGAATTTTCCATGTTTTTGATAATTTTTTGATTATATGAATTTTAGGAGTATAATAGAAAAAATGATTTACTCCTTCGTGGATACATTTCTACAGACGTCCCTGTATATAATAATATTTATGATTGTTATCTAACTTTATAGTTTTTTTTTTTAATTTCTGTTTCTTCGCATAAAAGGTGTTTGATATTGGATATTAATTAGTCCCTTTCAACGATTTTTTGTACTAATTACTGTACTATTTATATTTATCATAAGTGTTGATTACTAATTAGTTGTATAATATTATACTATTTTGAATCCTCAAGTCTGCTGACTTGATTATACTATTGATTGTTGATCAATATCGACTAATAACCATGTTTTCTTTTTTCGAAAATAAAAATGAAAATAAAGATCCGCTATATAATATTAAATCGTTTTTAAATTTTAACATTTAATCTGTTTTCTTGAATAAAATGTAATCGTCTCAAATTAAATTTTACTTTTTTCGTCGAGACTATATAATATAGGCACACAACATCATCCAATTTACACGTACCTATATAAGAAAATTTCTATTAAAATTTTATATTCAATATTTATCTAATTCGTTCCATATTAAATATCTAAATATAATCTAAAATACATTTTAATCAATATATGCAAAGATCTAACAAGTTAATATTTTTACACTCAAGTTTTACTGTAAAGAAATATTTTATCCCTAAAGTTTAAATTATAAAAAAAAATATAGTAAAATAGATAATTACAAATTAATTAATTATTAATTAATAAGAGGCCTATCCATTTTTGTCTCAAATTATAACATTTATTTCGTTATTATGAACAAAACATTTAAAAATGTATTGTTTAAAATTTAAAATACAAATCAAAAATTTCTTTACTTTTGAATTCACAAATAGATTCATAGATTCGTTAAATTCCATAATAGCTAAAACCAATTTTTATTTTATTTTAAGTTCACCCATATTGCGTTTGGTTTATCGTTATTAATTAGTTAAATTTTAACTTCCAACTATTTAAACAATATTTTTTATTAACTTTTGTATAATTAATTTCATCATTTACATATTTTTAACATGTATTCTATCAAAAATATTATTCAAAAAAGTGAAACGATAAATGATTAAATTGATTTTTATTACTTTATTTGCACGATCGTTTGATCGATATAAATTAATCGGAATATTTTTATTATGATTAAAATTATTTCTTTACAACCGCGTGCATGTACACGTGTTTTAAACACATAGGAATATACAAGTATAGTCAAAAATAATGAGATGCGATGAATTACATATATAATATCGTGTACAATACTATATATCGGTTATCGTGTATTCTATAACACATTATACTGACTTAATACGTATGAGGAAAAACTACCAACAAATTATAGGGAAAATTGGTAAAAACACAATTATATATCGAAATGGACAATCTCAGAAATAATGTTTGTATATATTATTGAATACACCGAACGTAATGGGTAATTTATTACTTATTATAAACGTGATGGAAGTTTAAAATTTTTTTTCCCAAAATTTTGACAAATTTATAGTAATTATAGATTTTTGGATTTAACTATACTTCATGGAGCTAACGTGTACTAAGCATACACAAACCGGATATTGTATATATTTAATTATTATAATTAACAATAATTACCGAGCTTATATATAACACGAAAAACCACAAATACGTACCTACCTATAAATAGGGAACAAATACACTTTACCGGGCGCCTTTTTTTTTCGATTTTTTTTTTTATGCTGTTTTATAGTATTTTTTATGCTGATTTCAAATCTGTAATCAGAAATCCGCGGACTCGAGTAGTTAAAAAGTTACAGCTATTTGAAATTTGTTGTATCATCAAAACCCGCTTATTTTACGCTGCATTTTCGTATCAAAAGTGTGGTTTTGAACGAATTAACCGATATACACGTTATTATATAATATTATATATTTTTTTGACACCCATATAAAATTGTCTGTTTTAAAGCTTAGTGAAGTTCAGTTTCGGCACAAATAACTTAATTTTTACGTTTTTTTTCATTTAATATACTTGTGACCTATAACCAACGGGTGAACCCTCGGTACGCGAGAATGACCGCTTCCTACGCCTGCCGGCTCCGGTCGTCACCCTCGATTGGGGGCTCGGCCCCAAAACCCCTCGGGGATGATAGCAACCTAAGAGCCTAACCTAACATAACCTTCGGGTAGACCTGCAACCTAACGGGTGAAACACCACGTCGGTAAGTTCAAATAGCTGTAACCCTTTAACTACTCGAGTCCGCGGATTTCTGATTGCAGATTTGAAATCGGCGTAAAAAATACTATAAAACAGCATAAAAAAAAAAAAATCGAAAAAAAAAATGCTCCCGGTAAAGTGTATTTATACCCTAAATAGAAATTTTTTATTTTTTTATTTTTTTTTTTTTTTTACTCGACCTCGTTTTTCTCATCTGACAAAACACGCTCGGAAAATCTATTATCTCAAAAACGTCGCCGGCACATCACGACGATATATATAGGTAACGCCTGTGCACGAAGTCGTCGGATACGGCCTCGCAAAAGTATTTAAATCCTATTAAATAAGTAATGCGACGCGTGCGATTCACTGGAAAGCAAAACTATGCGATCGGGGATATATGTGCGTGGTGTGCGCGCCGGCTGTATAAAATCGTGTGACCCTATAATATACAGTGAGTATATAATATAATATTGGTATATATATATATATATAAATATATAGGTATATAGATATAGGTATTTTCATTTCCCGGACGAACTCCATTCAAGTAAATAACGGTCTAAATACCGAAATATTTTATTGAAAATCGTCCGCATGCGTGCGCCATCGTCATTTTTATCTTTGATATTAAATTTTAACCTTCCGCGGAACGTACTACATTATCTCCCGCGCTCGACGTGTACCACCTACCTAATATATATATAGGATTCTCCGGGTATCGATTGTAGTTCGATACCGAAAAGCTCTTTCGGGCCTCCCCCCGCCCCCGCCCCCGCCCCCGTAGTTCTCCGTTTCGACCGATTCCAGCTCGTTACAGACCGTAATTGGATTTTTACATACGAACCGAACACATACGCTATAACGACCTCTGTTTTTTTTTTTTTTTTTCCCCCAAAATTTCGCCGTGTTCCCGTAATTATGCGATTTACATTTTGATAACGACGACAACGAAAACATCGATCAATTCGATAACTACGTATATATATATATACCTACGTCGTTATATCCGCCTCCCGCCCGAACAATATTTTCCGACGAAATATATAAAATCGGACATGGCGTCGGGGACACGTGTGTGACGGCGTTTTACCATAACGTTATATTTTAGGCCAAACGACAATATCAACGACACAATTTTACTCTATACGACTACATCGCCACAACTTATATATAACTATAGAATATGCTACAATACTTCTGAAATAGATCGTATTTAAAAATATGAAATATACACATAAATTAAACACGTTTTTCCTGCGTTTTATCTTCTTTGCCGATATTGTAATATACGCACTTTAAAATTGAATCATTTTTTTTGATTTATTTACCAATATTACGCCTTGATTGACTTTCCCGCGTTGAACACCCCAATTCATCCCAATCCGTATATACACCTGTATCAGCGTTGATATTTAATGTGTTTAAAAAGTATTTATCGAAATACAAGATTTATACCAACAAACTAGGTATATTACCGAAATTATACCGACCGACACGTCGCAAAAATGGAAAATATTCACTTAAAATGACAGCAATTCTGTTATCACCTTGGTATACTGTTATATAAACATATTTCGTACTTATACTGTCAACCGCGAACAATAACATATGTATAGGTGGGTACACGAAATTCTTTTGCCCAAAACTGATTATTATATAACAATATAACATAAATAAGAAATATTATACGATTTCAATAAAGAATCGAAGTTGAATGAATTTTGAAAAAAAAAACTACCTACCTATATTTAATACGTCATATTATGTATATATATATATATATATATATAGGTAGTTTTTTTTTATATACAAATATATTACGCTGCAGAGTATGAGATTATAACAAACATAATTTTACTTAAATTCAAGCCTAATTATTGTTTATTCACCCAGGGATTATTTTAACAACTTGGCTAATGGAATATTGTTTTACTGCTAAAATAAACTAGCTGGTTATGTCTTTTTCAAAAGTTTATTCTTAATTAGGAAACACTTAGTTATGAGTTTGTTATTGCGCGTATATATACGTCTATTCACTGTCTATACATTTATTAATAAATTTATAACAATTAACATTATGAATTCTTGAACATATAAACAAATTATATACATTTTAGATTCTGATGGAAATAAAGAATGTGCTTATTCGTTTTAATATTATCATTGTGCAATGTTTTTTTTTTCTTTTCGTGTCTATATACATTTTTGAGTTAGAAGGATTCGAGTATGAGTTTTTTTTTTTTTTTTTTTTTTATAGCAAATTGGTTCTATAGTTGGTAGGTACTTTGAAGCAATGGCGTCGTTTGAGAAATTCGGATTATATTATTTTGTGCAGCTCTATTTTTTTTATATGTGCTAATGGCCAACGTCTAATATTACAGTTGCGTCGGTCTCTAAAAATTTAAATGAGGTTATCGTGTACTGCTTATACCGGTCAATTGCACCATTTGTTATATATAAACTCATATATAGACTCCATACAATTGTATCTTATAGATCAAAAAGTTAGGCTCGAAAAAGGTCATGTTTTAACATCTTTTATAATAATAAATAAATCATACAAAAAGTCTACTCTAACAAATTATATTTAAAAAAGGCCATCAAATCAATTGCCTATATACATAATGTGTTTTAAAAAATGGCCTATTGGAACAAAAAATTAGCCTGCTTTAAATAATCGCATCCCTATTAAGAAACTAAAGTTACGTCCCTACTTTGAAGATGTCATTTATCGATTTCACGTAGTTTTCTTGAGTGTAAAGAAAATGTATCTTTTATGATGGAAATATTTTCTAAATACAGTAGAAATAACAATTAAACTTGTTACGGCTACCAATTTTTATAATAATTTCATACAGAACTTCGATCAGAATTAATTATTTTTCTTTCTTTCAAATAAAAATCTATACAAGAAATGCACAAAAGTTGTTAAGAACATAGTTGATAGTAGATACATATACAGATATGAAAAAAAAAATCCATTAGCGACACTTAAATTGATTTATTATTATTAAATACGCAATTTTTTTAAAAAAAATTTTATTAATATTTGGTTTATAGTTTAAATGTATTTTTGTTATAATCATTATATATTACTAACTTTAAAAAAGGTCAAGGCACCACTACCTTAATAGCTTTAGGCGAGTATGTCCTTGCAGAGTTAGGATGGAAAGATTCTTTATTAAGGGTTTATAAGATCACTTTGAAATCGCTTATGAAAGCACATATAGAAGATTTTCAAAATTTTCAAATTTGTAAATAAGAAATATCCTATAAGGGGATAAATGGGACGATGAATATGTGGGAACAATGGAACAATGGTACAATTTCCACCGTTTGTATCTAAATGAATTTTTTTTATCTCCTAGCTGCTCTTAGTTCTTACTGTATTATAATGACATTTAATTATTTCATGGAAATAATCACCAAGTAATAACTTATAAAGTCTATAGGTAGTTCTTCAAGGATTAAAAAAAAAAAAACCTCAATTTTATATATGAATATTCTCAAAACTACATTTTATTTTATTGCAATATGCGTATTTTCACAAGCTATTTGAAATTAATGAGCACTACTGTAAGTATTGAAATCAATCAATCGATGGGCGTACAATATGTGTATTTTCCAATAGTGTATAATCGTTGTAAATGTTCAATTCTAAATTTATTCCATTATGGTACACATCATAATATATTATGTACATTGTACATGTATATGGATTCAGATGAAATTGCATTATTCAATCATTGGTATGGTATGGTTACAATAGCGCAGTAAAAAATAAAACGGCTTAAAGAATAATATCGACAATAAAAAAAAAAAAAAAAATGAATTTTAAAATATGGTTAAAATTGAATTATAGCTGACAAATGAAATATTTGGCTTCCTAGGGTTGATGGTGAAGGGAGGGAGTTGCAATTTGTCCAATAATACCTGTCTGTTTCGTTAAATTATTACACGTGTGGTGAAAACCTCTTGGGTTGTCTTCGTGCATTCCTATCCAATTAGCTTCAGACATCGACAAACCAGCATATAACTATAATATATATATATATATACTATATATATAAATGTATGCTTTACACACATTCTAAAAACAGGATTTCGAACTCCCATCTCGTATTGTGTCTCTGGGGGGAGTGCACCGGCGTATACACAGAATGAGTCTCGAAACACCCGAAAGTAAAGAAAAAGAAATATAAACTCCAAAAAGTTCAAATTGTTGGTCGGCATTCCGTACTACGAACCAACAACGAAAATAATACAAAATAATCCCGAAAATCTATATAATAATTCGTTTTCTTTTTTACTTATTATTATCGTACGTTACGTACGTATTTCAAAGCCATTATCCCGTTTTTGCGCTGTTCATTTATAATTTTCAATACTAAATTTCAATACGGAATAATACTTAGTATAAATCTAGTATTGGAATGTTTTTTTTTCTTCAAAATAATAATTATACTCGCATCTTTAAATTTAAAACAATAGTTATATTGTATTTTACTTAACTTATGATAAATAATACACATAATATAGACATATAATAATATATTTTTGTTGATAATGATCCATCAGTTGATTTTATACCCAAATTTGAAGTTTGTTTAATTATAATTAAGTGAAGTTTCAGTTGCGACTATTATTGTTTCATAGGATAAGCACAGCATGGGATTTATTTATAATTGAAAAGTTGATTTCATATAGATTCGACTAAGGCAAGGTCGAAATTCTAAAGGGGTCAAAACCACAAATGAAATATCACATTTTGCAATGTCCAAGACAAAAGAGGAGTATTACATGCGTTTAACTTCGATTGTATATATTATATTATATTACAATATCAAATCTTCGACCAATGGCCATTTTTATAGTTTCTGCAATTCAAAATTGTTTTCTTTTTTTAATTCAATATACCTACTGATGTGTTTCTTTTAGTTTCGCATATTCTTTATAAACACATCTTGAAAACATACAAATAAATTACATAAAATACAAAACTTGTTCAATGTTTTTGTACTCATTTTTGGGCTTTTTACCGAAATAAATGCATTTACACATATTTATAATCTATTGAAAACAATGTTTTGAATTTTGAAATTTTATTATTATAAAGTATTGTAATGTAGTGCTATCCTAGTCCCTTGACGTAACCAAATAATAGCTATAATATCTGCCAACGTATCTTTCCCAATATAAACACTACAACGTTCATAAATCATATTATCGTACACAAATCATCACGAGCCTGTTTATTAGATAACATTGTATATATATATATAGTCTTATATATAATGCATTACAAGTTGATACGTTATAAATATTTGTATACGGTTAGTAATAATATTATAATATTGATAAATTCACGTTGTCAGGACAGGTTTTAAGCTTAGACGTTCAAATTTATATACTGATACAATTTTATTATAAAACAATATTATTATACAAGTGAGTATCCGCGTGTCCGTTCTAATTTTTTGGGGAAAAAACATTTCTCGATATATTTAAATTTTAAATTTTGCATTTCCTCAAAATATTGTTATATTGAATATTAGTAGATATTTTACTTTTGGTTCGAGATGATTTCTTGAGTAGAAGACTATATGTTATAAAATTATATCTAGTTAGTACTTATAAAATATATAGTTTATAATATAAATATATTATATAGTATATATTAGTTATGGTGGGATACATTTTATTGAAAACTTTACCATTTTTGAGCTACTTATAAAAAACTTAAAAATAGGTACAATATAATAGGTTAAATGACTGGAAAACAAAAAATATACTAGATGCCGACTATGGGTTTTAACGTCTATGATAGAAGGAGGGGGCTGTGCATATGAGCGGACTGCGGCCAGAAATACACAGACAGTGACAAAAAGTCAGTGGTGACGAAGAGAGTGAAACTTGTTTTTCGCAACTATTACATATATGTGGTTAATCAAACATGAGATTTTAAATTTCCTTTTTGTGAAGAAGATTTATCGGAATCATAGCATACAATGTGTGATCGTAAAGTAACGAGAATTTTTAATTTTTTTAAAAAGTATTTATTTAATCTTCAATGTTTACTACATTCCCTTCAAAATAGTTTCCCTTTGATATTATGTACTTTTGCCACCCACCGTTGTTTCCAGTTTGTGAAACACTTTTGGATCGCCTTTTTATGTATAGTCTTGAGCTCGCTGTACGATTTTGCCTTTATCTCACCACTTCATCACAACCACGGTCTTCATCTCCTACTAAATCTGTGGTCCAGATTTAAAAAGTATAAGAGGCACATGTAACGGTATGTTACGATATCATTTGTCTCATCATATGTCTATATACGAAAAAAAAAAAAAATCGTATAATTTTGATTTAAAATTACTGTGTATTGATTGGAGTTATACTTGAAAAAAAATATATTTTGTATTTGTTTATAATTGTTATGATCGGACATTTAAATTTTATGTATTAGTTGCCTTTTGGTATATGTATATGGATGTTAAAATATAATATTTTAATATATAGGTAGGCATAAACTATGTGGGTATTAAAGATTTTATAGTATGGAATTATTTATAATTATCAATTGTATACAAATATTGATTTACATTTATTATATTTTTAATTATGGTGTGTATTCAAATAATTTTAAAAATGTGATTTTATGGTTCGTTTTTATTTTTTGAAAATATTGGTAAAGATTTTTTGATTATGTGGGCATTAAAAGGCTTGGATTTTGTTGAAAGCATTTTATTATTGTTGTCGTATTGACATATTTTTTAAACCTAACCTAATATAATCTGTGAATTATTAAAAGGTAAAAAGTATTAATTTTTGGAATGTATTTTATTATTGTAGTCATATTAACAATATTACACATATATAATAATACGAATTTATTGGTACTCAAAAAACTTTATCTTGGATACATTTATTGAATAAGTCAGAATTATCAATATAATATATATATATATATGTACCTATATTAATACAATTAATTCTGACGTATCCAATAAATGTATCCAGGATAAAGTTTTTTTAAATACCAATAAATTCGTACTTCGTAATTAGAGAAAATTAAAAATAATAATCTTTTGTAACTACTATAACGTCAAAAAGGGTATAAAATGTAAATTTTTTTAACAAAATTAGCAGAAAAAATTAATTTTAAAAATCTTGAATTCTCAAAAATATCGACTATATTTTTTTCTTCAAATTATCTTAAAATTTTACTTAAAGATTCCTCGTTAATTTCACTCGTAAAATTATTTTCTAAATACGATTTTTTTTTAATACGAAAATTATTGATTTTAATATAAAAATTTCTATCCATTTATATTTATATTTTTCAATTAATACCCTAAATACAAACAACTTAATAATATAAAATAAAATGAATACATTTCAATCAAAATATAACAATCACAATATCCTTAGAGTAGTTTTTCTTCCACAATACCCCTAATTGCTATCACATTTTATCTGAGTGTTTCAATTCAGAAGACGATGAAAGTGCAGTCATACACTTATATGTTTATAAGTTATTATATAATGTTTATTCGTTTATACTTATATACCAATCGTTATCAGAGTGATTTTAAATAGGGGGAATGCATCTAGATCTTGATTTTATCAGGTAATAAGTTTCAAAATGCAACTTACTTTTTAGATTAAAATCCATAAATAACCTAAAATAACAAGTCAACGACTATCAATTACTTCTAAGTAATTCCAATCCCTTTTTAGAGGATTATATATATTTTTTTAATTAAATAACTCGCCTATTTTTTTGTAATTATTTCGATACTTGTACCACCTACATATCTCCTGCAATAAATTACAATCCGATAGGATATCAATTTTAATTTATGTATTTTAAGTTTTATATTATATTTTTAAATTTTAACTTTTTTATAATAGTAATGCTATAAATTTGTGTTTATATGTTAGTTTCGACTGATTATACCAATATATTTGCTTACTCGTTACGCTGTCTACTATATACGATCTAAATTCGTAAAATATGCAACCGACGTCAGTATTCATAAAACATCATTATTAAATTATATAATTATTATTATACAGTAGATTTAAAATTGAAATTCATATTTTCGCAAAGTTAATTAAAATCAATCTCATAAGTAGGTTATCTAAATAATATAAATTTAATAAATATTAAATAACTTATTTTGATTTTTTTTTTTTTTTTAATATAGGTACATTATCACGTTTACACAAATCGTTATTTATTTTTATTTATTAGATCATATTTTTTCAACTTCATTGCATTTTTATGGAAAACCTTGAAACATTTTATTTTTACACCGTTAATTTAATTACCTACCTATTATAATATGTACTATATATTAATTTAGTATACAATTTTATTTTTTAATTCTTAATGCACACTTGCAATTTTATACTGGGTATTAATATGCGTCATTAAATATAAGATCTGATAAATAATTATTTGATAAAAAAAATGTTCGAAATTGAACGGACCAATTTTTTATATTTTTATATATTATCATTGTTCATTATTAAATATAAATTACTAATAATTAAAAAACATGATATAATAATATTTAATTTAATAAACCATTCTTTGCTGGTTCTTGTAATTTTGTTTTTATTATTGTTGTTTATCGCCTCGGGTAGTTCTTATGCAGTGGTTATGGTAGAATATCCCAAAAATTATATTATATTATTATTAAACGATCAAATTCATTAAATATTCAACATTTTATTGATTAATACCAAATATTTTCATCTCATTATAAATTTAAAAATTCCACACTTTTATATATTATATTATCATAAATGTCTTAAGTATAAATATTTACTTATTTAGATAATAATTTTCCCTCCCTTTGTGCTTTATATTCATTATAATCATCTCTATATATATATACCATTTACATTGAATAATAAATATAAAAATTTACAAAATCACAAATTTTATAATTTTAAACAAATTCAGTTTTACATTAAAACGTAAACAGGTAGGTACGTGAAAATGATGTATATAGATCACTAAATTAAAATCAGATTTTGCAATTTAGAAAAAAAAAATTCCTACGTTATGTACCTACTGTTTTTAATTTTTTTTAAAAAAATAAAAGGGAACAATGTACCAGTTGGGGCTAAAAAAAAAAGGAAATAAAAAAACTGTAATTACGGTCGATACTACGATTATACATCCGGTCCGCGTACTACAAAATTACAGGCATGTGGTTTTCTTTTCCAAAAATGTTTACATTATCTAGTGAAGTTCATAAAAAAAAAAAATGTATAATTTTCATACAATACCCTAAATGCAAATCCGCTGTCTGGAAAGAATCTTTTGGTGTACAAAAAAAAAAACACGATTGAAAAATTATAGAGGTGAATTATAGGACTTGATGCTTTTTTTACGTATACAAATTGCACTAATTTCGGTTTTCTTTTTAAATTTATTTTTACAAAACTAATATATATATATGCTGGATATTATATAATTATTATTATTATTACTTCGTGAACCGGATTTTAAACATCACGAAAAGCATTTTCTAGCTGTATATTTATAGCATACTTCAAATGTTTAGGTTTGATTAGAGAAGCACAGCATCTTGAATAATTTTATGCACACATTTCATATTATCAGTAAATATAAGATATACGACAGCGGTAGTTTTGTTTAGGAAAAAATAAAAAACAAAAAGAGGAGAAAATAGATAGTGCTTTATTGTTTAACTCCAGCCGAATAAGTAAAAAAACTGATGTACTACCACAGAATCTTACTAAATAAGAGGATAACCATGATAAAATTGTATTACAAAATCTATATATATATATATATAAAATCTAATTAATTAGGATTTGTTGATTCAAACGGACAAAGGCTTTTGAGCAATCGGGATATATATAGTGTCGACTTGAAAGTGTGGACGAAAAGATTTATGAACAATAAGGAAGTGAAGACAGGATTGCGCGTTACTTCTTTTTTTTTAGTTCACCAAAAATTGTATAGAATATTATGCCATTCGTTTAATAATAATAAATATATTACTCTTGACTAGAAGTAATTAATAAAAATTAAATACACATAGTACCTATAAAAAATTATATAGAAATAAACGGGCCCAAAGGGGATTGAAAAACTTGAAAGACAGGATAATCTTAGTGGATGTATTGCGTTCGTAAGCAATCAATAAATCATTGCATTCGAAAAAACGATTCTGAGCGGAGCTTTGGTGTAAGTATTACCACAGAATAAAAAATCAGAATGGACACTGATAAGAATTTACACGGGCAGCATAGGACGGCGTGAAAATCAGTCGCAATGTTTTCGGATGCAATTTTATCATTTTTTATACTGTGTTTATACCACAGATATAATCCATCGTACTACAGAAATATTGTGTGATAGTACTGATAGTGTCTAATATGGAATAAACCACTGAATATTCTGTGGTATAAATAATGATAAAATCGCATCCGAAAACATGGCGACTGATTTACAGATTTCGGCTTAGTGTCCACCCCCTGGTATCACTGTCAGTTATATACCTAGCTGAATACAGTAAAACTCCCTTGCTACTTTTAGAATCTAAAATAATTTTCAACGGTCGGTTTTTTAAATTGAGTTCAAGTTATGTTACAACTAAATGTTATATTAAATTTTTTCGGATCTTAAGATCTCATTTATTTGGACTTAAATATCTCAAAATCTATAACATTGTCGAAAAAATAAAAACTAACTAAAATGTAAATAACTAATCGTAACCACGGATATTCGAGATTTTTTGAATATAATTAGAGAAACGGATATTTAACCTTGTGTATAATGTTTTCAAGTCATAAAACTCAAAGTCATCTCTTTTAGGACTTCTAAGCCTCGAAATCGAAAATGTCTAAAAAATAGCCCAAAATTTTAAAAACAATTTTTATTTAATCAACTTGAATATAGTGTTAAATTACGTATTTGGTGTAAATTTTCAAGATTTAAAAAATATTATTTTCCAAATAACAAATAAATCAGAAATCTCGATTTGACAAAATCGTATTTTGCCGTTTTTCTTAATCATTAAATAATTATTGAGAAAATGGTCTCTTTAAAGTACCAACTAAATGTAACTTTCTACCGGAAAATAGGTAAGCATGTAACGATAGAATGAGTCTTCCGGTTGAAAAATTGTTTACAGAAAAATTAAAAATAAACACTATTTCAAAACCACTAGCTACATCGCTACATTCAGAATCCAAAAATAAATGCCTATAGAGTATTCGTAATATTTATAAAGGTAACAACTAGTTTCGATCATTAGTCATACAAAGGTATGACTTAGTGAGGTAAGGTTACAAAGGAAAATAAATAAACTATAAAAGATTACAATAAAATATGAAAATTAACAAACAAATTACATTGAGTATATTATAAATAATAAGAAACAAATTATTAAACGATGACTATAGTAATATTGATATATTAAAACTGCTATTAGAAAATTGTTTATCGATGTCTAGTGTAAGTATTACTAAATGCCATTATCATAAAATCTGTTTGTATATTTAAAATATTATTATTACTATTATGTTTAACATCATTACGAAATGAGTGAGTAATAATTTTTTTTTTTTATTTTGTATACACTTATATAAATAATTAGTATATTACATGCCCTATAATTTAATATACTAGCTACCTACCCATATAATATGCTCATTCCTCATTTTATTTGTTTACTAAATTATTTCCTAGTGTGCGGTGATGATGTAACCTTGCACAGGTATAAATAAATTAAACGAGTGGAATATTTTACAAATTATTTTGTCTTTAAACATTCAACGTCGAGTGATTTGTACACGTACATTTTTAAATAAACACTTCATTATTTATACATGATTTATTTCAAATAGAAATGTTTCAAAATAATATCATACGCTCAAAATAAAATACATTAACTTAAACTTTTTATCTCGTCATCGCATTAAAGCATTTAGGAGAGCAATAGACGATCCAGAAATAGGTTTGCAATTTTTCAATGCAATACCTACAAAAAAAGTAAACAATGCTAGATCTAGAGAATTTGTCCCTTAGATCAAAAATAATTGTAGCGCTCTTTTAAAATTTTAATAAGCAAAAAAAAGCTATTCGTCCCAAATATTTTCTACCCAAAATCGTTCATAAGCCGATGACCTCACTTCCAAAAACGGGACGAAATTTTTTTTTTTTATATTTTACCCTCCCTCCCCCCTAGATCCAGCGCTGAATGTGAGGGCACCTAACAAGTAATTCATTTCTACCGGACTCTTATAGATTTTAGATTGATACTATAGTGTCATAGACAGATGGAACGAAGGAACTGTTGGTTTTACTACGTTGTTTATATATTGTCTTCTTATTTCTCCGGAAACAACTTTTCGATCATTGGGGTCTCGATCCGATCGTTACACTTGTATATTATACAAATCGTTTTTAAAATAATATTATTATGAATATTTCAATAGTTTTAAAAGGATTTAAAAGAAAAAGCATATATAGGTAAATTAACTTGCGTTACTATAATATATACTGCGTTTAAACCTATGTCGATTGAATACAATTTTCAAAATTTTTTATAGATTTTCAAATTTATTTCAAACTCTAAATTATCGTTAAATAGTTTCTTATAATTTAAATGTATCTAGTTTACAACCAATTGGACGCCAAATCAATGATAATATATATATATATATACCGAACACCATATAATATAGCTACGCGAATTCCTATTATAGTTTTTTGGATTTACTCTGAATTAATTTCATCGTTTTACACGCGTGACAACAACTCGACAACCACATTTAGATACCTCATCGAGATAAACGCGTAGACACGAGTATATATTATTATCGTGAACAAACGTAATACGCGTATGACATTAACGTGCGGTGCATATTACACGATAAAACAACATCCACGTACGACCTTTTTCCTCGGCCATTGTCCACGGGTTATATGACGTGTAGTTTTGGTTCTATTTATTTTGTCTCTGCACAGTCCCAGTTCATATATAAATATATTTTAACCTAACCTAACCTAACCTACGTACACGACAGCAGAGTGTGGTAAAAATTGAAAAGCCATCCGACTGCGCACGTGTACGCCGATGAATACATAACAAAGTAATTTCTGGTTAGCAAAATAATATGTCTTTCTAACGTCATGATAATGCGGTCCCGTTGTATTTTCATGTGAATATGCCTTATATGTGGCGTATACGGTATCTCGCCGACAGTTTAACAGCCGTTATAATACACCATATATATACAGGGTGCATTTTTTATTCTTTTTTTTTTTTTTTTATCATGTTGGCGGGGCAATGTCTCTCGAAAAGTACATAAATAAATGTTATGTGGCCCTTTTCTTTTTTTTTTTTGCAGTAAGTTATATATCCGTATACTAATCAGTTATATATTTTTTCATATTTTAAAATGTTTATCTCTCTCTCTCTCTCTCTCTTATGTGTAGAAAAAATTTAAATTACTAACAAAGTATAAGTCGTATAAGAACTTTCACGTTATGATTTTTGGAATCCGACGAATATTACTCGAGTAACAACAGTAGATGTTCAAATAGCTTGTGACGTACCTATCTGCAGGTGGAGTGCGTGTATGTCTACGCATGACTTATAGTCCGCGTCATTGACATCTATTACGCGTGCTACTGCAGTATTATAATATAATATATAGTTTTACTCGTCCACTCCGCCGTGTATTTCGCCGCAGTCGCGTGCTCAGAATTTTAAAATAGGGGAGGATATTTTCCCAAAAATTGATAAATTATTATCAAAATAAAAATGGTAATTTGTGTAAATTTGACTATGAATTTAATATACAATCCAATAATTGTTCATTTGTCGTGTAGTTTTCTGCATTCATTATATTTGAGAATGTAGTAAAATTAATGTATATAATTAAATAATTGTATAATATAAAATATTAGGTAAGTATAATATTACATTATAAAAAAAATTAAAACAAAATAATATTATTTCATTTACGTTAAAATCCATAGGAAAACGGCTTATCGGGTGTTAGTACGGGTGGAAGAAGCACTTCGGTTAATGGAAATAATACTCTTAATGAATGTAATGCATTTGATTGCATAAAACGATTCTGAGTGGAGTTCCGGTGGTAATATACATAAATCGCGATTTGACGACATGTCTTCTAGTCGAAAAAAAAAAAAAAAAAACCATAAACATAATTATAAAAGAACCACGGGGGAGGGGGATATGACGACACAGCCGCATCTCCCCCCCCCCCGTGTGTGTAAACACGCCCCCGTTTCGCCACATATATTCTTTAATAATTTATGTATTTCAATCATAGCAGGTAGCCGTTTGAAAATCGAAAGACGACATAGTTTTCGCGAAAATAATAGGGAGAGGGATGAAAAATGTAAAATTACGAACGAAAATAAAATGTATACGTATAACTTTCTGACATGAACAAATGGTTGTTGCGGTAGTTCCCGAGTTGTTATTACGTGGCCAGCTGGCTCTCGTGACGAAGAGCGAAAAATCACCCTGTATATCTTTCTATATACCCGTGCATTGTGCGTCGTGAGATTATGGAATAAAAAGAACACGAGTATCATCCCTGTGTGCACACGGTATGTATCTTAACTCCTTTTGAATTTGCCGAACGCGACCGTGTGACCCGATGTTTTATAAAATGAGCACGTATGTGCACCAGGGCCAACCGTACAGATGCATCTCTCGTATAAATGTGTATACTGCCCGCCCGAGGTCGAACCCTGCAGACAAACCCATCATAATCTATCCCCGTTTTTCCCATCCCTGTAGGGTATTTTCGTTATTATCATTTTTGTGCGCTTTTGCCGGTGTCCTTATATATATATATATATATATATATATCTCCGACATATCTATGTACCCGACCGGGTGTCAACCCCGGGGATCCCTGACAATGACACGTCCATATATATATATATTATAATATATACGTATTTACCTATAGTAGAACCAGGAGATCATCTCGTCTGGTTTCGATAATCTTTCCCACTCTTGGATGAAATGCATGAAAATGTATACACCCATATATACGTTTATGGGTACATAACAAACAATCGAAAATGAAATATTTTATCTCCCGTTATTGTTATTTTTTTTGTATTTTTTTTTTTTTTTTTTTTTTTGACGATTATAGTTCTCTTCCAGTTTTCTGGAAAAAAAATTTAAATGGCTGAAACTGTCCCGAAAAGGAACAATATATATATATATCTCACTATGGAATTTTTCGATCCGGTAAGACATTTCGTTCCTAACCACGAACCTTTTTGGACATTTTATTCAGTCGTATTCTCGTATTTTGATCCTTTTTGACAAAAATTAAAAACTATAGGAGTCTACACTAAATCTAACTAGGATTTTGTAATTTCCCCCCCTCTTTTCTTATTTTAGACGTTTATTTGTTTAACCAATGGATAATATTTATTATCGATTCGTATATTCATTTTTGTCGAAACTAACAAAATACGTACAACGGAAAATAATGGAGAACGAAATCAATTCCCCGGCGGACATATAATATATCCTATAGTGAAATAACGCGTGTTCCTATTTGATTTTTTTCGATCCTTTTTTTTTTAATTTTCTTCTAAACGGAACAAAATATCCACTTATTATATGTAAAGGGAAATTTAAAAAAAAATTACAATAAAAATCGCACCATAATGAAATATCACAGCGGGACAATTTTTACAGAGAACAAATACATCAATTATACAATGTACAAATACATATATTTTTCCATATTATATTATATATACGTAGGTATACGAATTTTTGTAACATTCAAATATCAGCATAGCATAGTCCATATAAAATCAATTGTATTTAACGTGTTAGCCGTATAAAATACATTACGTTAACTAAGTTTCAGACAATATAAAGTAAGAAATTCAAAAATATAAGCGTATCATCGGTATAAAACAGCTACCTATACGTTATTGTAGTTAAAACTGCGTTGTTTCTCGGTTAAAACATAATTCTGAACAGCTCAAAATGCAATTATATGAAGTTTGTTTATATTTAGTTTGATCGTAGTATATATAGTAGGTTTTACAGAAAGATGTAATCTTTTTGATAAAATCGTACTCGTAAAATCTGTTAGAAGTACTTTAAAATGAAAACTTAAAGGCGTAAAAAGGTATAAATATTAAACGAAAAACTAGGTAGACGAGTATGTATAAAAATTCTTTTTACGTTGTAATATTATATTTGACGCTGAAAATAGCTTTGGAGTAGTTATAGGTACACGAGGAAAACAGAAAAACAGATGGGTTGTAGTCGTGGAATATTTCGTACACCTAGCGAGTTATATAGATAATATGACTAACGACTAAAATATATATATATATATATACATTATATAATGTGATTTCTGCACTAGCTCTAGTCTACTTTAGTATTCTACAATATAAATAAATAGAATAATATAATATGGTCGGCCTGATTTTCAGATGAATGTTTAATAAAACGTAAATAGGAATTGGTGGTATAAAACCATTGTTAAGGAACCGCATTAAATCGGAGAAGAGAAAAATACAATAATGATTTGTATATTAACATATTTTATCTTATTCTATGAACACAATACACTTAACAGAATAGTGAATTAATGAAAAAAAAAAAAACCCCCCATTTGAAATAAATAATAATAATTTATTATATTTTGCCGTTTTGGATTCATATGTTATATTGCCGAGCATCGTATAGGAGGAGCAATAGATTTTATGAGATAGGTGTTTAATGCAATTATTAAAATATATATTTTCGGATACATTTCGATAACTGCGTTTAGTGTTAATACGACATTGATAACGCTGATTTTTTGATGAAAATTACGCCAATAACTAAATCTCTATACATAAATAGTTAAATTATTAAATTATACCTCTATAGAGTCACGATTAAAAATTACATTTAAATTGAATAATTAGATATTATTTTCGAATATCAATTGGCGGTTGATTCAATTGATTCGTCTTCCGATTACGCTTATAATTAGATAATTAATTGATATTTGATCGTATTTCGTGTTATAATATTATTATAACAGTTTAATATTATCGTTGCTTTTGATTTCGGGACTTATCGCACGTGATCATAAATAATAACTCATTTACAATTTTACGATCAGCGTGTTGTGACGAGATAGAAAATATTATGCTAACGGTGAAACCCCGTTTTTCTCCGAACCCTAATAACTGCAATGTGCTTCGTATTATTATGAAAAACAGAATGCTATTTAACGGATTTGCGTGTCACTGTCGGCGAGTTTCGATTTGTATGCGAATTCAGCGCTGATAGACGAATCTACTTTATCGATAAGTTTTTTCGTCTGCGCCCTGCGATCGTATGGTATATAAAACTATTTTGTAGTATCGTATATATTGTACATGCGACGTTGTAAAAAATAATGAAATACATAAAACAAAAAGCAGTGTCTGAAACACAATTTTAAAAATTAAAATTACATACATAATTTACATATATTATATAGGTATACGTTTGAAATGTACATTATAATACACGTGTATATTATAATAAAAGTACCTATAGATTACCATAAGAGACAAATATGCAATCGAAATTGCTTATCATCTGCCTAAATAGCGAGCATAAGCCACTTCTCCACATTTTTGTGAAAATATTAATATACAACCGTTTCAAAATTTAAAAATATGTACATATGTATATGTTTTAGTTTACCATTTTTTCATAGATGAAACTTATATACCTGTGTTCTTTATCTAGTATCAATTTTTAATGAATTTTTCATATAAACCATAGTCCTAAATCCAAAATTAACCAATCGTTACAGCTGCTGCTTAAAATTTCAAAAATTAAAATTAAAAATAGCCGTACGTGGTCAATTTTGGATTTAGAACGACAATTACTTAAAAAATTTTACCTACACAAATTTACCTCAAAATTAAGGAGGGGGGGTGCTATAAAAAAATTTTTACAAATATATTACGTATACACCGTCAGTTTAAAAACTTAAAAATTCCCAAAATATGTATTTCAGTTCACCTTCACCACAAAATTTTATTCAAATTCAGGGTCAACAGAATTTTCAAAACGTTTTTTCTTCTTTAACAATGTTTAATCTTGGGCATATGATCTTTGTATTTTTGTTCATTACCTATATCCCATACTAAGAGAAAAAATGTTTAACAGTTTACTTAATTTGTACCAATTTTTTTAAAAATAATTGTATTAAAACATAGTTATATAATATTATGTTAAGATATATGTATACTATGTATTTGAATCAATTCGACAGAGAACTAGCTATTATCACTAATATACTAATTTAATAATTATATAACATCTTGAATATTTTTGATGTAGAATATACGCGTGGTCTTGAAAAAAATTGCGAAAGTAATCGAAAATATGGATTACGTTGAAATGAAAATTGTACCTCATGAATGCATTGTTCGTACATTTTTGTATTTGGATTTAATATGATCGTATAATACACACTCGTATTAAATTAATTTATTTAAATATATTAAAATGTAAGCGTCGATAATATTTATCACTTCGAATTTTAAAAACAATAAAAACACACTATATTATACGTCGTAGCAAACAGTATACGGTTGGAAATCGTTTTTCGTGTGTGAAGGTTATTTTCAAATTTTAAATATTCAAATAACTACATATTTGGCTTGCCTATCTATATAGTCACTTTATTATAGTCAGTATTTGTTCGTATATTTATAATGCAAATTTATAAATTATCAAACACTGTTTAGTCGAGTCTTAGTGCATGTCAAATGTTCCGGATTAATTACTCTGCTGGAAAATAAGTTTTCCTAATTATTACTTTGCAAACTTGATAAAATACAAAAAGATATAAAGACAAAAATATATTTGTCTTCTGAATTATATTTATCTTATTTATTTATATTTCAAAGGAATTGTGTGCTTAAATCCATCTTTCTGTACGTTATCTAACTAAGCAACTCGAAATTTTAGACAATTTTATTACTTTCTTGTTTTTTTTTTTTTTTAAATCAAGATAGTATTGTAATATTTTTATAATAATAATTTAACCATACTAACTATATTACTTATTTTGATTTTGAACAAAAATAAAACATAATTTTTCTTCTTCTTTGAAACTATTACTCTTGTGTATATAATATAAATGTAAGTATTATTGTTGTTTTATATATTCTTGTCAAAATCTTCTCCCTTCATACTTGCTATGTTATTAAACTGCAGTGTACGCTTGAAAAAATAATGGTAAGCATTAAAAATAAATTGTGTTTTTAATTTGTATCCATTGTACAAACTTCGTTTGAATAGTATTTAAGAACGTTTAGTTTCATATGATTAGATATTTTAATATAACAATTTATAATACGAATATATTATATGACTTGATAATTAAATATAAAAACCAAAAAGTGAAGAGAATGCGGGATATCGAGTTAAATGGAAGTACAAGACTCCTAGGGTATGACACCCTGAATAGTTGGGAGCGAAAAGACAAATAAGAAGAAGAGATGACTAAAGTGCTAATTAAATTGACGAAAATTCAGAAAATAACAATCAAATATATAATATTCATAATATATATAATATATATGATTTGAATTTTTGAAAAAATACCAATATAATAGTCAAACAATATATTATATACTCAAAAATCATGGAATAATGAAAACTGATTTTTTTTTTTTTATCTGGATAGACGTATTTTATAGTATAGTATAGTATAGTATAGTATAGTATAGTATAGTATAGTATAGTATAATATAGTATAGTATAGTATAGTATAGTATAGTATAGCATAGTATAGTATAGTATACATCAAATATCAGTGTTAAAATAAATACTTTTTAAAAGTATTCAAGATCAAATAAAAATACTAATTTTCAAAAAAAAAAATTTAATTTAAATTCAGATGCATTTCCAAAGTATTCAAATACTTTTTTATAGTAACCATCTTATAAGTTATATGATACGTAAAATTAATTAGTAGGTATATGAAATAAATGAGCTTTTATACTTATATTTTAGTACATTTTAAGATACAAACCGTACAATTCTAACCCTGACCCACTTCCACAATATCAGACCCCCTCTTAATGATATACAATACATTTTTAATATAATGTTTCATAAAAGAGGTTTAAATAGCAATAAATAATTAATATATAGTAACATCATTTTCATAACTACATTTTCAACATAATTTAGTACTTATAACAGAAAATTAAAATTACTTAGACTGTTAAAAAAATATGACTAGATATATTTGTTTAATAATGTTTAAAAAAAATAGTAACAATATCAATTTATCTAATTTAAATAGTTTTATTTGTTGATTTTCTCAAACTAAATTAATTAGAATATAATTTCATTAATAATGAATATAATTCATTATTGTGCCGATGTCTTTCACATGATATCTGTTTCGTATATTCATACAAATAATGTCGTATACCTACATTTATGTAAATACTTTTTGCTTTTTTTTGCATATGTATTAAAATTTTAATAATATATTGTATATATATTTACAATTATTAGTACATTTTCGAGTAAAATAATTGTATTTTAAATGGCTGGGTTACCAGTAGCATAATATATTTGAATAATAATTTATTTATATTTTATTATAATTTATTTATTAGCATAATATAATTTACCAACACCAACGCAAACGAACATTTTTCTCAATATCTTTCAACGACGCTTTAGAATATTTGCTGCAAGTAAATGGCAAACAATATTATAAATAAGAGCATGCAGATGACAATGGAAAGGCTTGATGCGTTTAATTTTTTTTTTAACTAAGTATATAGTTTTAATATATATATATATATATATATATTGCTAAATGCGGAATATAGACAAAATGCATAGAGTTAAAAAGTTTATTTGAGTACAAAAGTATTTATAAAAAAACGTTTGCAGGATTTCAAGTACAAATATTTTCGAAATGTATTTAAATACTTAAATGGCGTTTAAACACTTTTAACGGAATACTCTACTACAACAGTGACTGATTTCCGTTCACTTTCGTTTTGTGTTAAGTTAAACTGCAGTGTATGAGAGGGAAAAAAAAATATGATAAAAGTATATAAAAAAAAAGGATACGCAAAGTAAATATGAAGAGGGCGCTATTGTGTTGAACAATAATTTCCGCCGAGTGCTTTTGTCGCAAACTCTTTTGCACACAAACAATTTGACGACGACCGAAATGATTTATTGCGGACAAACTACACCGGAGGAGTCTGGCCAGAATAACTTTTCTTGGCATGTGCCTCTTGAGAGCGGACGGGGACCGGCGGCAATGACCGCTAGGTCACTTAACACCATATTAAAACTGTTACCGTCGTCCGGCCACTAATTAATCGCGAGCCGAGACAGTAAATACGACATTTTCTAACGCCCTTTTCACTGTACGATACTTCAGTGTAATACATATTGTATGGATGGTAAAAATAATGCGTAAACTGTAGAAACATCGGCCAAAGGGTCCTCGAGTCTGACGCCAGCGGGCATTTTCAGCGTTTCCGGATCGTACAGAAAGGTCAAAAATTACAATAATACACAAATAAACAATATTACGATACTCGGCAAACGATCGATTAATTTTGCGATTTCGACGGGCGTGTAACGATCATCGTGTGTCAATATATATATATATAATATACATAGAATTAAAATGTCCAATGATGCAATCAAAGTCAATATAGGTTAAAAACTCTGAGCATTAAGTATTTAAAAAATAAAAGTAAACAAATTCTGAAACAGTGATGCATAAAAGCAGGGCGTGTAAACGTTATATACATATAATATCGTAAAATTAAAATCACGTTATATCGTTTGCGTTTATTGAACGCTTTAAACGTTGTACCCGCCCACGCTACGTTTCGTTTTTTTAACGTTTGAAACGATCAAAATTTAAAACTTACTTCTCTGCGATGACCTAACGGGTACCGGTACTCGTATATGAAGAGTGCCGTACAAAAACTCGGCAAATCAACTTTTTCACGTTTTTCAGGCAATGAAAAAAATGTTTTAAAAATCGGGTATTTGTGATAAAACCAATGTTGAAAATCATTTAAGTGTACGCGATTATAATGAAAAATTGTTGTTGATTTGATTTTTATGATTTCTACGAAATTGGAGCTTTAAAATAACCCAAAATTTATGGAGTTGTCTGGTTTTTTGCCCAGAAGTTTTATTATTATTATTATTATTATTTTTTTTTTTTTTTTTGTAAACTTCTATATTTCAATAATATTTGTTCCAGTTTTGTTCCAATTTATTGAAATATGATAAAACTCATCGTTCTTAAAACATAAGAAAATAACTAATTAAAATATAAGGGTAGTACAATATAGTTCAAAATTAATTTCCAAATTTTCCAAACACATAGGTACCTCATATTTTTACAAGTAAGGGTTTTAATTAACAATCAATATTTATTTCTTATGAAAAAATTGTGATAAAATCATATTGATAATAATAATAATAAATATTGTGTAGGTATAGACAGAGTTGTCAACAATTTCCGTGCAATAAACTTATCTCGTTTTTACACAGCACTGTTAGACAACTTAAAATATGTTATAATTCTGAGACGGCTGGTCAGAATTGTCTGGATCATGCGTTTTTATTTTTTATTTTTATTAAATTTTATTATTTTTATTTTAATTATGGGTCGTATTTTTCTTTATTAGAAACCAACATAATCGGAAAAAATGGATTTATCGAGTTTTTGTACGGCACCCATCATATACAGTATGAATATATTAGTATTACGTACCACGACTACCTGCACGGAGTACGACCAAGTATCGCCATTTATATTTCTGTAGGTTTTGACAAGTCTATTTGTAAAAGTCCACATCACAGGAAGTCCATAACACGGAGCAATTTTTCGATAACGTTTTTCTGGAGACTAGAAAAATATTTTTCGGGAATGGGAAATAACTTTATTATTATTATTTTTTTTTTTTTGTTTTCATTTAATAATAACGTTTTAAAACCGAAAACGTATATCGTACAATTTTAATAAAGTTTGAAACGGAAAACGTTATATTATTTGAATTTATTTAACGTTTAAAATGTTATATGCTATCATATAACGATAATTCGCTTAACACAGACGATAAAAATTAAAAATGTAATACGTGACCAACACATAATGAGAGTGTATGTATACTATTGTGAACTGTGACACTGCGACTACCATGGAGTCCGAATACGGACCAAATGTATTAACAATAGTATTTCTCGGCAGATTGACGCGTCCTTACTCCGTGTACATTTGTATAATCCCCCATAAAGTAGAGCTTTTTTTTTTTTTTTTTTTTTAATAAAATTATCTTAGTGATAAGAAAAATATTTATGTGATTGGGATAAATGACACAGAAAATCGCGATATATCGTAAAACTAAACGTTTTCAAAGGATCTATAGCAGGTCATAATACATTTTGAAAACACACACACATTGCCTAAACATGTATAACTATTTTTATTGAATCATTTCGACAAAGATCATATTCTCGAGTAATTTTGACGGAAAATTTGAATTCCCCTTTACATTTTTCCGTTGTTTTTTTATTCTTCCACGGCTAACTCGATTTTCTAAATTTAAAAAAAAAACGTATTCTATAACTTTATACAATTTAACATAAATAAAATTAAAACTTCTTAAACGCTTTTACTGTTAAATTTGTTTTTAGATTTATATGTTTCCATGTAATGTCCGAGTTTAAATATACATGCACATTTATAAAGTTGAATTGCTTTCTATATGTATTCAATTACAAAGTTCAGAATTACTTTTAAAATATTTGAAAATGTTATAATTCTCCTAAATAGTATTTACATATATAATCTTTTTTATCTTCGTTTTAAGATGCGTACGTTACATTACTATAATATCGGATGATAAAAATTTTAAGCGATATATAATTCAGCTAACTATATATAATATAGTAATGAAGTATGTAATATATCAGCACACTAATAATATAATCACAAAATATATAATACAAAAAATAACAAAATTAAAGTCATTGTTAAAATGGAAAGAAAAAAATCGTTTAAAATTATTCGATCGAATTCAATTTTTTATTAAACCTTTGAGACCAACCCTCCGGACATGCACTGCACTATCTACCATTGTATCCTATAAACATTTCGTTATTAT
Organism: Pemphigus obesinymphae; assembly: GCA_025469235.1. Lineage (NCBI taxonomy): Eukaryota > Metazoa > Arthropoda > Insecta > Hemiptera > Aphididae > Pemphigus > Pemphigus obesinymphae. The sequence continues at coordinate 55,168 of JAIPRL010001299.1, forward strand.
AAATTGGCATATTTAAAATTTTTATCTTAAGATTTATAAAATATTTTCAAATTAATAATGGTATTTATTTATTATATCGTATATATTGGCTGTTGAAATAAATCTTTGTACGGATTTTAATTTCATTAGTGTTTTATTACAATGTCATAATAATTGCATTTTATAATTATAATGTAACATACCCTATAGTACTGCATAAAATAAATTCGTTTAAATTACATTTAAAAAGAAAATAATTAATCCATAATTGGAAAAGTACCGGCTAGGGAATTGAAACATTTCGGGAGCTATCGTAAATCTCGGCGTACCTCTATTCGTTTTTAATTTTCTCGTCAATTCAGTTGAGTATATTTTTGGAAAAATATTTCCGAACCGCTTTGAATTTAGTATAGGTATGGATGATATTTTCTACCCAATTTATTTTTTACGGTAAATAATATTAACAAGGTATTATTACATTTCATTAGTTTGGTTTTATTTTTTGTACTTCGGTAATTTAAAAAAAAAAAAAAAATTTAGTATTATATGAGTACCTATTTATTGATCACAAATACTTTTATATTTTATGTAATATATTATTTTATGAGATATCTCAATTATAAATATCATATTCTTATAGATTTCTTACTCATTTTAAGAAAACGTAAAAACTTGTATAACTTATAAGCATTATTATTTATTATGCACTTCTTCATAAACGAAGTTTATTATCATTTCGCTAAAAATTGTTGTACGTAACATATTTAAAGAATAAATCGAATTCCGCAAAAAAATCTTACTGCGTCATAAATAACCCGAAGGGGAGCGGGAGATTTGTCCTAGATTCATTATTATATAGTCGTCGTACAGACGCATATAAGTGAATAGAAAATGATCCTCCTAAAAATGGCACTTACACAGAATAGATAATAAGAAAAAAGTTTTACGGTTTACGTGGAACGAAAGAAAACTTGTTATCAGTGTAATGTTGTAGATGGTTGTCCCATAGGGATTTCACTGAATTCCCTGTACCTTATATATCCGTCCGTACAAAATATCGTCGCGTATCAAATAATAATATTATGACCAATCGAAATTCTAACATTTTGCACGGGTTTCAGTAAATCTACTATATGTATTATAATGCGTTTTATTTGACTAACGCCGTGTGATTTGTTTTAGAGAACAAACGTTCGTTTTCTCGTTAAATTTTTTACAATTTTTTTTTTTAATTTAAAGAGCATTTTTTTCTGAAAATTTATATTTTTAAATTAGCTTTTAGAGATAACTTGTTGTATGGATACGAGTGAGTATTTTATATGTTTTTGTCCTCGTCTCTTCTAAAAAAAAAAAAAAAAAAATGCATGTTATTAAATAATCATTTTCCACATACAAAACTCAATGGTTTCGAAAAAATATTTTGCGCTAAAATATTATGATAGAAATAACACAGGTTATTTTTTGAATAATTACAGTCACTGCAGAGATAAAAATTTGCAAAAACATTCATAAATATAAAAATGGCCTGAAAAATAAAAAAAACAGTACAGTTTCCTGTGATGGCACCGAATCAAATCCGTGGTATAAATTATACACTTTTCGAGCTTACCTTAAAAGTACGAATGAATTATACGCGTAAAAATTCATACTTATGTGAAAATTTAATAAAATATGATTAGGAGAGGATTTTGAATGAGTAAGTACAGCTCGTATATATACATTATACCACAAATATTTAGCGAGACGTCTGTAGGCGCTTCACTGCGTATATACCTGTATATATATATATACTTGAGATGCAAAAGAATCAAAAGTCCATTTTTATAACTTTGCAGGAGAAAAATAAACGAAAATTGTAAATTTTCAAATTGATCCAAGTCCAGTTATCGGATTCAAATTACTCATTTCTCGTCTAAGAGAACATATGGATTATTATGTATTTTATCATTTTCACCTAAAGATAATGGTCGTAGTACTTAAAGATCGTCATAAGTGAAAATCGATGTGTGGGTGGCTGGAGGGGTTTAGCCTCCTGTAAAAGTTTGGAAACTCCTCTCAAAAATGGTTTGAAAAATTATTATATTTATATACAGATACTTTTGTCGTGAGACGTAAGAACATTTCATGATAAAAAAAAAAAAAAACTAGTTTTCACAAACCCATATCTATTTTTGTTTCGATTTATCAACATCAACATGAAAATGTTAATGAATCTGTTTTGTGTGGAAAAACACGGAAACTTGGAATCTGCAAATAGTTCTGTATCCATTGTCGACGTGACAAACCGCACTAATTTAGGGACATTAAATTCAGGTCCTATTCAGCCTATATTAAATATAGATAACTATATAATAAATATAAGTATAAGTATGACTTATAAATAAAACTATATTTTCAATATTTTATATGGAAAAATAGAACAAAACGTCTCCCTATTATAAAACCTATTTAAGAGGCGAAAAATATAACGAAAAATAAACAGGTAGTTTAAATAAGTATATATCATATAAGTATTAAGTACGTAACTAAAAAGCTCAGTGTTATTATACTTTTTAGAGTTTGATAAGTTTCAAATAGTCGATGATTTTTTTCTAATCCATAATGTATAATAATTTATTTACTTTTCATGTTAATATGTTATGATTTGATTTATTCGTTATTTAATATTTTCATTACAAGCCTGTCGTCAATGGTGTTGTATGATATTATGTAATGTTAAATTATGAATTAAAGTGGGAAAACGTTAATATCGAGCGCAGCGGGAAAATTTTTTTTAGTTGGCTATTATTTACCTTTATAGTCCTTTCCCACCCCCCCCCCCCCACACAGGTTAGGTTTCCGATTTCCGCCAATGTATTCATGATAATGCATGCCGAAGAAAAAATGTTTTCTGATCATTTAAACTCGCATAAAAATGTACACATTAACACGTTAATATATATGAAAGTGTATAAAATAAAATATGTTAGGACGTATTTATACGTATTTTACACGGTTAGTCCGACTGCTTTGAACCGAAATTCTAACAACCGTTAAAATGCACTGAAACTGCGTTTCAAAAGATTAAACATATAACGTATAATAATTTGTGTCTTTTTTTTTTTTTTATAAACTTCGGGTATAGTATATTATATATATATTATACGAGTAAAATATGTATGACACACTTTTTCTCTCTACGTATATACATACCTAATACGAGTAGTTACCGAAGTCTCCGCAAAATAGACATATAGCATTTGTCTAAACCGTCCGAAAATGTGCACAATTAATTATTCAATATCATGTATATTAAACGTTTTCCTCGGTTTATACTTTGAAATTCCTACGCACTATAATTCGCGCTTTTTTTTTTAAATTTTAAACATTAATTTATATAAAGTTATTGGTGCATTATATATACTCATGTTTTTAATTATTTCTGTGGGTACTGAATATATACCTATATATATATATATATATATATTATATTACCCATTGATCCATCGTTTTATGTGAAATATTATATTCTATATGATGGAAATTCTAGCAAATATATTTCCATAAATATTTTATAATACGATATAACGTATGAATATTATAATATGATGGTTTTTACGTTTCTACATTTTAGTCGTTTGAACGTAAATTTTGTACGAATTTTCAATAAAGGCATTATTTCTGGACTTTAAATTTTACATTACTTTGATCCAATTTCATTTTCCATTTGTATTTCCACAGTATCAACACAATAGTTTAGTAGTGGCGACGGCTTTATATAAAAATACAATAATATATTATACCGATTAGACGCAGGAACTGCAGGACATCGGACTCATTTTCGTTATCATCCTGGCATGCAAGCCAGTTATGTGCTTTGAATTGACAGTTGAAAACAACGATTTATCGCCACGTTGAATGAAAAACAATAACGAAAATGGTTTCTTAATTTTCTTTTGTACATAGTATATTACCAATACATTTTCATCAGTGGCATCATTATTATTCTATAATGCTATATTATGCGTACACCTGCCTATCTATATATATATATATATATACCTGATATATGTTGGTGTTGTAAAATTTTCTGTAATTTTATATTAAAAAAAAATTTCTGATATTTAAAAATTTACACCGTACACGTCTTATAAAAGTTATCAATAATATCTCTGCTCATGACGTTAAACAGCACAAATCATCGCACATTTTGGACGATCGACGTTTGAAATCCGTTATTTTATTAGAGAAATGCCGTTCGCAGTGTTTTAATCACAATAAAATGTATATAAATAAAAACAAATAGTAAAATCTTTATTTTAAAAATGTCTTCCATAAATTTACTACTAACGTCATCACTGTATGTACGTAATATACTCGTATATATAATAATACACTGTATGCAGTGCTGTGTGCGTACTAATATAACATGCCTAATGAGTTTATAAGTTAACCTCCAAAATTTGATACCCAACGTAATATACACATTGCACATCAACTATAGATTATTATGGTATGCAATGTATAATAACTATAAAAAATTATTTATTTATTTATAATATTATTTTTAATTACATATTTAACGATATATGAATAGTAAAGACTATAATTGTTTATAATTGATATATAGGGTTACAGACAGATGTACATAGGTATTATTCTGTGTCTTTTTTTCTTTTCGTGGATCTTTAAGCCTAACTCACTGCTTTTCAATGTACAAATCCACTTTCAAATAATACTATATTCCAATACGGAAATTGTTTATGACAATAATAGGGCATGTTTAAAAAAACATAAAAAATATGGATTTTTTTTATTTTTTTGTTTTGTAATTTTTTACCTTTTTCTTGAAGTATGAAACACAATTAATTGATCTAGTTTCAAAAAAAAAAAATCTTAACATCTGTTCTATAATTGATAATATTCTATATAAACATAAAATAATAATTATTTATTTTAGAGGGTATTTTTTTTAGGTTTTAAAACCATAAATTCGTTATAATATGCATGTTTTTTTCTGTTTGGATATATTTTTATTTTATACTGTTCAAAAATGAAAGAATGAAACTATTGTAAATTCATATATTTATGACGTTTATTTATTTATTTTTTTTTTTTTGAGATTACAGGACATTAAAATCCGAGCCCAAATATTTTATAATGTACCTATAAACATATAATATACATTGTAGGTATGTATGCATATTATATACATCGATGTATATATTGTTAATTATTTTATTATTTAAATAACCTATTTAATATAAATAATATTTTTCGGCTAAAAACTTTTATTTTTTAATAGGGAATTTCAAACATTAAATATTTTCAATGTGTTTCAAAATAGGATTTTTATTTGAATGATTTTATAATAACACAAAAATGTATATTTGTGTCCAACGATTATTATTATAGCAACTACATATTTCATCGTGTTTAGTTATTCGAACATCTTATATATATATATCTTAACATCTAACTCATATTTTTCTAAATTATTTTTTTTTTATATTTTTGCGATGTCTCTTATCGTCAATTTTTACGTATGAAAAACGATTGTGTTTGACGTGTACTAACGTGCCATAAGGTGAAATATTGCCGATGTTTTCACCTCCGAAGTTGGAAAAATGTAATTTTCGTATCTTTGGCGTGTCGAGGAATAAAGGAATTCGGATAATCTCGATTATTGTCGGATATATAGAATATAAACCGAAAAGTTTACATTTTGTGCGTAAACCTATTTAGAGTTTCGGCCCGTAGAACATTTCCGATTTGATCCTTTCTCCATATATTATATAATATTATTCCTCGAGAAATAAATGTCAATACTGAGTACGTCTACGATCAACATACTTACAGGCGCCTATATTAGAAATCTATTTATATTTTTTTTTTTTAAGGAAATAAATTAATTACTTACTTGATGATTTTGTTAAAACGTTATTTTCTTAGTTTTAGTTTTTTATTAGAAATATATATATATATTTTAATTCAAAGTAATATGTATAGGTACCAAATAATTTAATTTTCTACTATGTTTATCTTGATTATTATATTATAAATAGTCACAAGTACGCATATATATTAATATATTTATCTTTATAATTTATTCACTTTTTCCTGAAAACTACGTACATTATTTAAATTTAATATTCCGATTTCAGAATATTTTGTAACTGTCGAATATTGAACCAAGTGTTTATTTAATTTATTAAATGTTTAAAAGAAGTGATTAGTACAGTACGAAGACTTATCTCAGCATTAAAACTATTTTTTTCAATATAACTATTGATTCAATATATTCTTCCACCAATGTATACATCATTTTCAAAATATTAAAAATAAATCTCTGAATAAACTATCGATTATTTCTTAAAAAATAACTCGAAAGTTTTATGAAAAAAATTAACAGGAAAATGAGCATTTCATTTTTAAAAAATTCACTCGGTAAATATCCTACTCAGATTACAATTGGAACATAGGATATTATGAAAATTTTTTTTATTTGTCTTAAACCATATTTCCAAAAAAAGATTTTGATATCGTGTTGAAAGTATTTTCTAAACAAATATTGTAAATTTAATAATTCAGACATGTGTAAAAATACATGTTCAACACAATATTTAAAAGAACGTGATTATGACATTATGTTTTTAACAACATTGTAAAAACGTGAATTTTTAAAAATTTCAGTTTTGTGTTTTATTCAAATTCAAGATAATATTTAAAAAAAAAACTGTAATTTGAAAATATTGTAAAGTTATTTCTTGAACAACATTGTGAAAATAAGTGTATTTAAATATGTTAATTAGGTGTTTTATTCGTAATCTAAACAATATTTAAAATTACATTTGATTGTAGTGTGGAATTTTAAGTTCGAGGAGGGATGGTAGAAGACAGAAGCAGTTATACTAAATTGTTAAAATTGTTAAATTACCATGTGCAATACAAATACAAATACAAATATAGGTAATAACAGCCTGCTTCGTCAGTTTTACAGAAAAATCCTTTCTTAGCTGGTCTCTATATGTCAATAAAGAAATATTCTCTAAAATTGTCATATTTTTTACGGCTAATAGTTCGGATTGGATGTTAAATAAAAATTCCACATTTGCCCTTCCTTAAAAGTCGATTTTCATAAATGTATTTCTTAGTAGGCACCTATGTCATTAAAGGAATATTCTTTAAAAATGTCAGCTATCTATGATCAGTAGTCTGGGTTGAGCGTTAATGATTTTTATATTTCTTTTAAGGAACTAGTTCCTTTCCTCGTTCCTCAACAATTTTTAAATTTTTAAAATATGCAGGAATAAAAGAAAATTATTTATAATATAAATCAGACATACTTTTAAGTGTCACCTTGTTTTGTGCCATTTATTTTATTTTTTTAATTAAAAAATCCAGGGAAATATTTCGCACCACGGGTAGAATAATGGTGGTGAAAGTTAGTACCTAATCTAAACGTTTTACATTTTGAGAGCAGGCAGAAATTTATTGGTTTTACAATAATGTATGTTGAAGTAAAGAATTTGTTTGAATCTAGTTAATGAATTAGTAGTTTCTAGTATCTAGAATCCAGTTTAAAGAGGTCATTTTTCGATTTTCCCAGTCATTTTCTCAAGCGTAACAAAAAATTACCAAACTTGTTATAAATTGAAAAATAATGTATCGCTATAATATTGACGTGATAATAATTAAAATTATAATCTAAAATAATAATAATAATACACTACTCTGGCCGAGGGCCTATAACGTAACTGTTTCACCATCTCTACCTGGACAGTTTTTGTAAACTTTGATTTTCAAAACAATATCTGTTTATTATATTATCTATTATTTAATGTTATATCGCACACCTACAGGCTACAAGTTTAATTGTATAATTGTACATAAATACCTTAATTTGTGAAGAAAAATTATACAAACTTTTTCACTAAATTTTAAAAATTCTTTAAATTATATTGAAAAAAAAAGGGAACGAAAAAATAAAACGTTCATGTTCCTTCCAAAAGAAAGAACGGAATTCTAACGCGTTCCTTCCAAGCACTGGTATATATATGGTATGACTGATTAGATAGCGAAATCGATAACGCGTGTATGTGATATTCTACAGGGATAGCGGATTTCAATCGCCCGCTGTCACGGGGAGAAAAAGTGTTCATACAAACCGTGTTCTGTTTATTTTTCTCTCTTTCCCCCCCCCCTTTTTTTTCTTGTAATTCAATGTTGTAATTAAATGTTTTCGTGAAAGGTTGCTACAATATGAAAATCAATCCTATTTCTGTCCCTTTGCCGTATTTCTCTGCAATGGATATATCGTCAAAATGTTTTGAAAATATTACTAACATAGAAAACCAAATATATTACTCGCATATTGGGTATTATGTAGCCATTTTAATATTTTTTTACAATATTGTAACAACATGTCTAAATTATGTAACTATACTATCTGGATAAGTACGTACCTATTTATTTTCTTATATTAAAAAACAATTTTAAACTGCGATAGTAGTTATATATTTTATTAACTAGGTACCTATATATATATATAGATACTGAAACAAAATTACCGGACTCTGCGTTGTCCTCCTCCTGCACACCGTAAATACGATCCATTTAATGTCCTCCCAGATACGTTTTCGTTCCCATTTGAATCTTATCGAGCATTTATCTTCAAACGACGACCGTTTTAAAAAGTATATAATGTATACCTCTTAATGACTGATCCTCACGTATAGTAGAGTCAGTGAAAACTTTCTTTTTTCTTTTTACTTCCTATTTATATTTTTGAAGTTCCAAAATACTTAAAATATATATATATATATATATATTTGAATGAATAAGCTTACTTGGTACTGTAGTGTAAATTGGACGAAAAAAACTCGACGACACTACTATGAAAATTATATGCGAAGAGTAAGAAAAAAGTCATTTTCCTCTATTGTATTTTTATTTCACTGTTTCCCGCATAAATTCCGTCCATTTGACAGAATCTAGTCGTTAGGTCACATCCCAATGAAATGTATATTAAACGAACTTATATATTTTATTATATATAGCTCGAAATTATTTTGGGTTTATATAATAATATATTATATACGAATTTTTCTTCGACTTTTGCTAACGATTTAATAATTCTACTTCGGAACAACATAATATTATATAGGTAGTAAAATATAAAATAGAAAATTTCATATTGTATATATATATATATATATATAATACTTTTTCCTCTGTGTAGCCCATAATATTTATTGTGATCGACCAAAAGCAATATTGATTTTCGTATATAATACTTTACATAGTATTATATACTCAATCTTCTCAAGTATTCCCCAAAAATATTGTATTTGGATACTTTTTTAATATTTTCAATCAAATTTGTACATCCAAAAGTGTTCTAAATATTTTTCAAATAATTTGCTTTTACCTATATGTATTTAAAAATACAAAATATAATTAATTAATTGGGAACGTCAAAAATTTGTAAATTATATAATTTTTTCAAAATATTTTTTCTACTTTATTCTAATATTTGTTAAATATTAAAGTACAAAAGTTTGAATCGTACAGTTATGATTTCAATATGTCCTACAAAAATATTTTCTACTAAAAATTACTTTAAGGCTCATCGTAATACTTAATTAAATTGTTTGCATATGTGTAACTTTACGGGGAAACAAAAGTAGATGCTCGAAAACTTGCATGGAATACGAGTAAGTACATTTTAAAAGTGTTTATATCTTTATTCATTTTCATAAGTATACCGTATTCCGGATACTTTTTTACAAACATTTTCTAAACAAAACCGATATATTTATCCAAATATTGAATTTTAGAAAAAGTTTGAAAAATTCTTCAACATTTTATGATATATAAATATAATGTGTTTTACATATAACTTATACGATTACCGAAAAACTAATATTATTAGTATTTTTGCACTAAATTATGCCAAAACAGTTTTATCAAGGAACAATTTGGATGTTAGCTATTGATTCTCTGCAGGAAAACTCAATTGTATTCCGTTCAAGTTATTGCTTATACGCATTTGATTTAATTTGATTAACTAGATCCATATATTATAATATACACTAATTGTATACATCATATACACTAATTATTTTATAATTGTTCAGTATATTCTATTAAATGCTAATTAGTTATAAATGTATAATATTATTATATTTGCGAGCTTTAACCTGCCTAAAATAACGGAATATCAATATAATAATAATACTGTTATATATATATATAATTTTTTTCGAAATCTGGAAAATATCAATGACAAAAATGTGTAAACTTATAGATTTTCACTCAAAGTTGAGAATAAATATTTCATATTAATAATTGTCTTATATAGTTTAAGGATCTAATAATATAATACCTTTTTGACGATTTATATATATTTTATATTATGTAAAAGTTTCTTAACATTAAACTTTACAAAATGTATAATATATATCGGTTTTTACCTTTTTCGTGATATTATACTTCAAAGATTATTTTCATATTATATATTTATGTATATAAATTGACCTACATTTTTATACTATAAAAGTGTAAAAAATAACTTCAAAATAATATATTACGTATTTTATAAATGTAAAAATAACGTATATATTTAAGATTACTAAATCATTTGTGTTATACACTTATTACATCCAAAGACCTTGATATTTTTATTAAAACTAAAATGCACCGTGTTATATTATAATATAAACGATAAATTAATATAGTTACTCATATATATATATATATATATATATATATAGTCGACCAAAAAATGTCATCTAAAGTAATATACCGCGTTTAAAAATTAAATGATAATTATTAAGACGTTAAAAATATTTTTAAATATGAACGTTTAAATTTTTAATGACAATCTAAAAAATAAAAACAACTCGGATGTCTCCCGTGCATTAAAAAACTTTAAAAAATTTATACATTTTACAGTATTAATTATAATAGATGTTTACACAAATATAATGAAATAATATAATAATAAGCACCTATGTATAATGTAAATATAAACGAATATTTCTGGAGTGCGCATATCATTTATATTATTTTTTATATACTATCATGACTAGAAATAATTGTTTTGTGTCAAATATTAAAGTTACTAAATTTATTCATTTATTAGGTAAGGGGGATTTGAATTGTTTAAAATTGTTTACTTCTATTGGATCAAAATAAAAAATATTAATAATTAACTTTTTAAAAAAAAATACGTCTTGACAAAGATTATTCATTTAAAAATGTATTTAGATACTGGATTTGCATGATATTTTGACTACATAATATTATCACAATCTTAAACTACCAGTCGAAATTTATTTTCTGTAATTTCATTTTAAATTTTGAACGGAGCTATAGTGTGGTTTTACAATGATCTTTATTTTTATTTTAGTATTTCTTCTTTTTTTTTCTGAAAACATTTTTTTGACCAAAATTAATATTATTATTGCGTCTTATGCATAAACTGTTCAGTGTATACGGCATATTCCAGTAATACATTTTATTGAAGAGGATATTTTTCGATTTTCCGTAAATTCGTATAGAATAACTACTCATAAAACTGGTAATTTCTTCTCAATTCCGAATATATTGAATATAAAAATTCAAAATTCTCCTAGAGTAAGTAAGTATATTTTATACTGTAATACATATAGTTCACACGTCATGAAATTTTCAAAAACTGTATTAAAATTTATTTACTAATATCAGTTGTATTTTACACGAAAGTACCACTCAATTTCGTTTTATTTAAATAAATTATTTACCATATTACCGTTAAATTTAATATAAATACCACCAGTAATATTCCTACCCAACGAGCAAACAGTTTCCATCCCTTATAGTGCTGACCGGAGTGTTTTAAAATATAATATTTTCTACGTTTACAATAACTTATATATATCTTATCAAAATATATATTTTTATTTATTTATTTTTTATATACATACCCGTCTACTAGGAAGAACTTCGTTAACGTTATTTTTTATTTTTATTCGCACAATTGAATTTTAACACCACAAATACCGACGGAAGCCCTTTAATACGTAATTGTTCATTTATTTTAACCATTTTTTATTTCATCATAAAATGTACTCGTTTCCTCGAATAAACAATTAATAGAACATTTTATGAATTTATATTGCACGCTGTTGGCGGCGCACTGCTAATGGGTACTCGTTTATAAAATAATTTCGGTTGAATGAATGTCAATCCGATTGCCGACTGCTTCAAATATTAATATTTATGCACTATATATTTATTATTATGGTCATCGTTTTTCATAAAATTGAACAGTGCTATATCCTATATGGTATATAGGCCAATAACTTTTACGCTTACTATTTCAATCGATAAACTGCAGCTAATAATAACAATACAAGAAAAATAATATTGGTATCAGTATGGACGTCACGTCTGGAATAAATCATATTATTGTTAATACGGACAGTTAATAAAAAATAATAAAAAATACATTTTTTTTCAATACTTATATTTTATAGGTATTACTTGTGTCATATCGTATATTCATATTATGTAGTATTTCAGTCCATCTTTGTGTTTATGAATCATTTATAGATTCTGAGCGTAACGACTTTGTATTTGTTTTACATATATATATATATATATATATATATAAACATTTTTATGCACAAAGAGCAAAATAAGAGATATTGATTTTTGATAGAAAATTCATTCTATATTTTGTACTTTATAGAGGTCATTTTTTTTTTATTTTCTGAGTAATTATTTGGCGTAAATATAATATATTTAACCATTGGTATATATTATATACCTATTTATGTTTTTAACTTCACATTCCAGAAATATGAATTCGACATTTAGCCAATATTTCCTGACTTCAACTTCTTAAATTAAAAAACTTAATTAATACTCGTATATATAAGTACAGTATATATATATATATTATAAAATCGACTGAATGAGAGAAACTAATTTTTCCTGTATCATAAAGTTAATTGAATTATCTGATATTATGTTATATGTTCAAAAGAATATATGACAATTCAACAGTAAAACAGGCCTACAGTCGTTCCCTTTTAGGCCTCATATATTCAAGCGTTTTTTTTTTACTCTATACGGTCATTTATAGCGACTATTAAGGAAATTAATTACATGGAATCGATAACACTCCGCCCGTAAGTCGTATAACACGGATATTATGTCACGATAAAAATTAATTCGGATTTAGCATTTCTGTCGCATATAAATATAAACATATAGTAATATGTTGGCTATTTTTTTCCATATTGTTCTGATCTCTTAAGAGATAACTACACTAAAAAAATGTAATAATATTTCTTTTTTATATTCTATACAATTAAATATTTACCGAATACGCCTTTTTACTATATTTTTAATTTGTTACACGGTTTTTTTAAAAATAAACTTCAATAAAACATAGTTTAACTATCCTTCAAACGGTTGTACGGTTTTTTTTCTACGTTATTTTAAATTTACACTACAGCGTTTGTATTTCGTACACATATTTTTTAATAAATATCATGATTACAAAACAATAAAAAATGATGGTTACTGACACAGGTACATTTTAAAAATATTTTTAATTTGTTTGATTTTTATTTTTCTTAAATTTTCATAAAAAAAACTTCCTATAATACAAATCCCCTCAAAAATCGCGTGTGTTGCTGCGTCCTCTTAAGTATAATTTCTATACATACTGGAATAAAATATCATTAAATTATTATAGACATCGCTTTTCCAAAATTCGACTAATTACGCATCCAAAATAAATACATTTGTTATGTATTATATAATATGTATCGTGCAAACGTGCAGGATTTTTATTTTCGTTTTTTTATTTATTTATTTATTTATTTTATTTTTTTTTGATGGTGAATACGTGCGGAATTACATTATATTTAAATTGATAAACGGAATAGCGGGAAAAATATGATACGGCAAAAGTTCTTTTTACTTCGGTCCAATAAATTATGTTCACAATTTAAACCGTAATTTATTGTTACCATTTATACTATACGCGAGTATATGTACATTATTTCAGAAAGACGATTTCTGTGGTACCTATATAATATTTATCAGTGTGTGTGTGTGTGTGTGCGTGGGTTTTTATAAGTTATGTTGTTTATAAAACTATTACAAAATATAAGTAAAACATATTAAAAATTACATTTGAACAGATAATCGGTATTGTTCACTTTAACGAGTTTATAATGTGCTCGTTTTCTTTATCCGTTTCGCGTGTCCTGCACGATACATGAGATTTCACGTATTACACTCAAACCGTGCATGCCAGTAATTTCGGGAAGAGTCCGGTGATCACATGTGATCACTGACCCCGCACGATACCTGTAATAATATAAATGACATAATATCATTGTCATATTTTACGAGAATTGGATAGTGAGCAATTATTGTAAGTTTATCAAATCATTTTACCATAACGTACTACCGAAAATCAAAACCATATAAATTACACGCGTAGGTATCTATATAATAATGATATAGTTATTTTAAAAATATAGATATTCTCAAGGCCGGGCATTAACGAGTTAAAAGTTAAAATTAAGTTAAAAAGTTAAGTTAATTTTAATTTAAAAAAAAAAAAAAAAAGTTACTTAACGCGTTACTTTTTTTTTCAGATTAACTTTTAACTTGATAAACTACATTTTTATCAATACAATAGTATTATTATATTATACAAAAGTATCTAAATTAAGTTAAATTTTGCCCGAAGAACAATGGCAATTTTTGAATTAGGATTTTACTTTTTGACGCCCATACGCAATTTTAGTAGGTACTTACCTACAATAGCATGCACGTAATCGATAAGAATCGATGCACCACTCATGCACACGTCGCGACGTTGGCCGTTCACGAATATTGGGCTGAGCCTGGCCTTTTTAACTACATGGAGGCTGGTATTTATGTGTGTATCCAGTATAGAAAATATATTGAAGTGATAGATACTGCATGTTTTATACTACATTAGTGTGAATCAAACAATAATGTAGGTATCTTGACAGTTAGGAGTTATTTTCTGATTTCTTATTTATGCATGGGTTTTAAAATGACGTGTTGTATTTTGACTTTTACATGACGTATACACTTTTTCAGGCAGAAGAAGTCCCCGGTAGTTTTTTTGAGCCTAAGGAATAACTATACTTTTTTACCTTTTTACGATATATATAGGTATATATCGACCTTCTTTTCCTCATTAGAAAATTTTAACTTTTAACTAAGTTAAGTTACTTTTTTTTCAAAATTAACTTTTAACTTTAAAAGTTAATAAAAATATACGAGTAACTTTTAACTTAGCTTATATTGTTTTCAATTGACTTAACTTAACGAGTTAAAAAATATCGTTAACTTGCCCAGCCTTGGATATTCTTATATTTATATTTTAACACGATTTTTCTTTAATTCCACCTAAATTACAAAATATTAAATTAATTCACTATAATTGTTGAAACATAAAAATGATTTTAATACACGGGCCGATTGACATCCATATTCCTGCTTTTATTCTAAAAAAAAAAAAAAACCAAACAATAATTATCTTATTTTTCATGAAATACAAATTTTTTCACAGGATTCAATTGTATTAGTAATTTTAATCGTTAGATAGATTAATAGTTTACTGCAATATTTTTAGTAATACATACTTTTGACTAGGT
This sequence comes from Pemphigus obesinymphae, assembly GCA_025469235.1. NCBI lineage: Eukaryota > Metazoa > Arthropoda > Insecta > Hemiptera > Aphididae > Pemphigus > Pemphigus obesinymphae. The sequence continues at coordinate 70,824 of JAIPRL010001299.1, forward strand.
TTTTTTTTTTTGCGCAGTACGATACTGGTCTATAAACAGTTTGTTGCATGCAGGAGCAGGACACATGGACCATCTCGTTAAATACTAACACTTTAATAACTTAATATTGTATTAATCAACGTATTGAAATCTCTGAAAATGCGTGTATGTGTATTGTATCATGCTTTACTCCTTATCGGTTGATACTGATGATAATGTATTAATTATTATTTAACTTTACATTATTATTATTTCTATACGTTTCAATAAATAATAAATAAATTTATATACACCGTAAATATATTTAAACACAAGTATTGTTTGATAAATGTACAAATATATTTCGAAACACTTATCAAACGCCATTATTCCGAATTATTTGAAAAGTTGTCTAAATACTTTTACTCGTCAAATACTTTACACAAATGTGCTGATGATGGCAGATTAAACGCCTATTGTGTTGGGCATACAAAGTTAAATGTATACTTTCGACGTTATAATCGATTTGAATATTTAAAATAAATTCGTCATATTATTGTATAAATTTCGCCGTGGGTACATAATTCGCGTTTATAAAATGTCTTACGTTTATACAATATACGTACTATTATTGTCACGTTAATGCCTGTAAAACCAATTTAATGTGACAAATTATTTTTGAGTGGAATTTCAAAGGGTGCGAGCGAAACCCGAGTTACTCGCGAATAAATTAAAGTGTACAAAAAGAAGTTCTGCCAGCCGGTTTGAAGATATATAATAAATACCTACCTGTGTTATGTAAGTAGTATAGCGATAAGGTTATATTGACTACTGCACACTGCGTTAAAGTATGTGTACAATTCATTTCGGTCGTTTAAACAGTCTCGAGCTTTGTTATGATTTTAAACGATTCGTATAAATCGTATACGAACATAATATTATTTTATTTGATATTTAAATGTTCGTATTTTGTGTTGTTATATTATGCACGCGTGGTAAATAAGTACAAATATTCGTAAATACAATACTACAATGTAACTAACAATATAATGACAATAATGTACAAAAAAAAAAAAAAAAAAAATCAAAATGAATGTAAAACGATAATAATTATATAAAAAAAAAATTGATATTAATAAAGTATGGAACGACTCTGCTTTCGGATGCACCAGACACTTTCCAGATAAGAAAACAAAAACAAAATACAAAAAAAGACTGCCAATATTACTAATAATACTATACGTAGAATAACGCGGCCCGACAGTACTCAAAGGGTATGAATACACAATCGAATGATACATGCACGTTATAAATCACACATATAGACGACCGATGCACAATTTACATATAAAAGAAATTAACACTACCATAAAAAATACATTTTCCTACACATATGAAATAAGCTGAATAAGCGGTCACAAAAACCTTTATGAGCGGGGATAAACTCCTTGACCAACTGGGCGCCGTGTCCCTTCGACGACTGGAGCGCGCGACATAATCGCCAGAATGTGGCCACATCCTCAAAGGACAAGAACTCAGTCGGTGTATCAGAGAGAGCAATGGTCAATCCAGTGATATACCAACTTAATTTTTTCAAGTCTATCATTTTCTTTTCTTCTCTTCTACTTCCAAACACCAGCTTACATATTTTCATCGTTCATCGCCCGTTGAAAACAGCGATTAACAGGTAGATCAATACTTGAAAATTTTACTAAACTTTAGGTGTAGGTTTATACGATTTGCTTCATTAAATTAGTTAAGTTTAAAACGAAATAAATTATACATAAAGGCTTTTCAGGTGGGTTTTCACATTCGTCATATCTCACGATTTATGTTCATTTTTATTCCAAAGCCATACGAGCTTATCTTGTAAATTAATTTTATACGTTCGTCGTTGTTGACAACTAGACTTTCGGAACAAGCGATTATTTCGGATTTCACTTCAAAAACATTTGTTGAGTCGTACAACGGTAAGCGGAAAGGTCACGTAATTAAGTTCTGGTTGAAGACGCTTCGGCTTTCTCCACCTTACATTACGTAATCTTAGACCTCTCAATTCATTAGTAATTATTTTCATTTCAAAGCCATCCAAGCTTATTCTGTAAATTAATATCATACGTTATTGACGACTAGACTTTCGGAACAAGTAATTGTTTCGAACTTCACTTCAAAAATATTTGTTGAGTCGCATAACGGTAGGCGGAAAGATTATATCAAGTAATCTTGAAGCTTTAAATTTGTTGTTCTAAATTCTAATTTCTAAGGCTGTCTATGCCTGTTTAATGATATATAGACTAATAACTAGCTTGAGATATGTACGTAGTGTGGGAACGATTAATAAATAAATAAAATACATTAATAGGAATAAAAAAATAGAAATCATTATTTAATTCATAGATACAATAACAATATTAATTTTCCATAAAAAAATCAGATATATTCCTGTCGATTTATTTGAACAAATAATACCCCCCGGAAACACTTCTATCCGTAATAGAAGGAAGGTCGTAATTCATTAAGAGATATAAGGCTTACTCAATAATACCGTACAATCGAATACCTATTTAAAAATTTAATTTAACAGTTATATTTCTATATAACGCATTGATTTCTTTTCATATACCTGCCCAGGTATTTAACTTTATATTATCATTTCATTTACAACTTACGCACATTATATTTTATTCTTATCCCTCTCTTTTTGAGTTACGACAATGTACGATTATAAAACGATATCTGAAATTTGGAAATAAATTCGATTCGAGTTAATCGTCGGAAGTATCTCAATATTTTAATATCACACTATCAGTAAAATAAGGCCGCATATTGAAATAGATTTTTAAAACGATTTGTTGAAATTCATTTTGTTTTTTTTTCTTCGAGTTTTTTATTTTTATAGTTAGTAATATTTAACTGTTTCGATGACAATTGTTTGTATTATTTAATTGATTGTAACAATAATAATTATTATAAATAGACTGGAGATGACTTTAAATTTCAATTCCTGAAATTTATATATATATTTTTTTTTTATCTGTGACCTTCATAGTCACGTTGAACTGATAGTGCAGTGATACGTTCCATACGATAAATGTTTTTTTTTTCCAGTAACTAAAATATTATATTATAAATATATAGTGAAACGATTTCCAGTTCTCATATTATATTTTCTGAAAAATCTTAAAGTTAAATTACGTATCATATTATTCGCCTAACGTATATGATCGCACGTTATATATTTATAAGCCCGGATAAGGTGCACTACTGCAATACTACATACGAATTTGTAAATAACGCGTTTTGATTAGCGTAGATCCGATGCAGGTGAACCGCATTATACAAACAAAATTTCGTATGATCGATTTAAAACAATATATCGAAACCAGTTGGCGTGATTATCAGTGTTATCTCTGGTCACACTTTTGGAAGTCTAAAAACAGTCTTCTGATATTTTTACTACTATGACGAGTATACTATCTCCTGAAAAAAAAAATTTTTTCTCCAAAACAAAAAAAAAGTCGTTTCCATTTAAGTAAAAAAAAAAAAAAAATTACACTATTTAAGTGATATAAAAATGAAAAAAGTACGGTACACAGTACTCCAGTATCTACACTTGAATATTAAAAAATAAAAATAATTAATATATATCTATATATATATAGATATAGATATATATGTTTATTATTTATGCATAACTAAGTGTATTGAAAACGGGACGAGTATGCTTAGAGAATCGACCCGTATAACGTACAGACATAAATCATGAAAATCTGTCGTGTTTATGCTACAGTCCTATTGCGTATACGTATCGTTGTAATTCGATTCCGACACACTCCCTTCCTAACACGTTTCCGGGCCGCATGTGTTTCTTCGGGACTCTGGGAAACGGATTTTTCGCAAACAATGTATATATATATATATATATAGGCCATGCAGTGGTAATAAAGAAAAAACGACGCCTCTCGGTCTATACGCGTGTACGATGTCTATAAGTGTATCATACGTACACGAACGATAGCAGGAAAAAGGAGTCGGATGGGTGTGCGCTGGTGGAGGTGAACAAGGTATACTTTTGGCGGACATACTTTATGCAGGGCGGAATAGAAGAATAGCATTTCCTGTATGCATTTTTAATACCTGGTATATACCGGTCCACATTTTCGAGCAAAATGCAAACGAATGACCATTTTTATACACACACACACACACATAGAGAAAATGTATAACCATATATGTATTGTGTATGTGTATAATAACTCTTGTCCTTATATACCCTGGTATACGACTACCTTGGTTATTGTACGTAAAAGCATACGAATGCTTTTCCAGAGTGAGAGAGAGAGTGTGTGTTATTGTTTTCCCCGCTCACGCACCATCACCACTACCAACACCACCACCTAAGGGTTTTACGACGGCTGAGAAACATTGGTATACTGCCGCCGTCGCTTTCTCAGGCCCCGTCGAATTTATCGTCCGAACCACACGAAAATGAGAAACAACGCGTAGACTGGAGGGTCTTTTGTAATATTTAAAAAGATTTCCGAGCCCCGCCGCCACGCCGTATGTATAGAAATGAGTTCTTCATCCGCCGAGCATATTCGTCTCGAGTTTGTTGTACACGAGCCACTATTTTCGTGCAAAGTTACTCGTGAAAATTACATTATTTTCGATTGATATTTTTCGCGTCACTAGAACGTGGCACCTACCGCAAACGTCCATAACTGCGGTTATAAGGTTGAGTAGTTTGGGATTATACTGACAACGTGACAAGTTACCTCCACAGGAACCTAGATACTAAGCGTTCATGGATTTATGTTGGGTTAGTTTGATAAAACAAAATTTTTGTGCATCATTGGTTAATGTCTGCAATCGTCTGAAATCCTGAACAATAATTACAATGTTGCAGCCATTATCTACCTCTTTGATGTCCATCATGATATTTCGATCATCGTGACGTTGTTTAGACATGAAAATGTAATATGTCTTTCCTATGTCTTATCACCATGAAACGTGACTCGTGTAGATCGAGCCTTGCTGATATACCGATACTGCCATTTTCGCAGTCACACCGAGTCCACGCGAGCCCCGTTGAATAAATCAGTAGTCTCGCCAACGCGTGCATTTGAACCCGAGCTTATAACATACTCTGCTCGAGCTTCCTCCGGTTAAGCCACCCGCCACCATATTCATATAATCGTTTATAGACGATTTTTTTTATTTTACTTTTTATTAATGTACGTCATATTTTGTTAAAAAAATATAATAACAAAAATACGTATCAAGGGACCGATGAAGGGTACAATGAAAATATGTTCTGAATACTTAATGTTTCCACTATGACTATAATAATGATAATATATTATTATTATGGTTTCCGATGAGAAAAACTGTGATTATCACAATACTGAGCACGTATCATTTCGATATCCTTTCACCGTTTCAAATAATGATTATTCTAATATAATTAATATTATTATTGTTTATATAAATTATTCGTATATGTTTACACACAAATAACTATAATACTATGCTATAGAATTTTAACCGTAAACGAACGATGTGCTCATTTCCAAAAACTTCAGAGATCTATGCATATAGGCGCGATTTTGGAAGACTTGGAAGGATACTAAGTTCTTCCATTACTAATAATAACCCATTGATAAATTAAGTAATTACTCCTACTATAATAGTACTATTTGATTAAAAAAAAAAAAAATGTGAATTCGGGAGTTTAGAGTTTAAAATTGTCATAAATTCTCTCCAAGTCAAAAATAAAATTTTACCTATATATGTACATTGTACATATTATAAATATACTTACGTTATAATTTAGAGGGTTGCTATGAAGATCTGCCAATGTAGATATGTGTGTTGCTTTTTCTAACGTTTAATTATTCATATGACATGGGTAAATCATTGATCGACAAATATTTTATAATTTTCGTATATAAAATAATATATCGATTTAAGCGATGTTCCCGATAAGAATTCAGATTTCATGAATAGTGACTATATACATTTTAAACCACATTATTCATGAGCCTAGAATCTATGTTCAGTGATAAATTTGTTTAAATTATTCCATTAGAATCCGCGTCTATTCCGACTTACAATGATTTGTGCAGTAGAACATATTGTATCTCTGTATGGTATGCTTTGTTCAAGATTTTATGTAAAATTAAAAATCGTTCAATTTGTGGTTGTTGATTTATATAAAAAAAATTCTTATACAAAATGAAAATTGAGGACTGAAGCACTTCGTTCGTCGTATAGGATACTGAAATTATATTATGTATTAAATTTAAAAACAATGATAAATTATTGCATTCTATAAAACGATTTTGAGCGGATCTTAGTGTAATATACGTACTCAATTATAACTACAAATTTTTTTTTATAACTTGACGTCATTATAATATAGTACTATTATTTACATAGTAATGCGTTTTCATTATATCAATATATTATAATTATTATATATATATATATATATCAATATTATTATCGAAAGTAAAAATTGTTTTCAACTGTTATGAAAACACTATGAGGTAATCGGAGTTTAAAAATATATCTAGGTAATAGCACGGGTACAACATGATCGTCAAAATCCTTTGTTGTCGTGAATCGCGTTTCGGTGACCTTGATCGTACGTGTATCTAGTTAACCGTGGATCTAGGTGAACGTCGCCCAGTAATTTGTCCGAAAAGAATCATATGTTTTGCGATTTATTATCAGAACAAACGTATACAAAAAGACGCGAAATTCAAATTAAAGATAACGTGCAATCTCTATAATCTCTGTGCGATGGCCGGACGGGTGGAGGGGAAACGTTAATCGTAAAACCGTAAACCGTTCCAATGATCATGTATGTTTTGTGGTGGTACCTACTCTGTAAATTCGAATATACGATCATGTACGGTACGTTATTTTTCAGTCCGTGTTGCTGTAGTTATATTCTGTGGTAATAGCACGGTTGAAATAGGTACCTATTATCACAGAACATTATTCGTCATTGCGTTCATCTGCGTGGTATCAAACAGCGCTCGGCCACCGATTATATGAATACAGATAGATCACTTGCGATGTAAACAAAAACGATGACGTCATTTAATAGTCATTTGGTCACTAATAACTCTGATAGTTCCACAAGAATCAGTATGACCACGATATACATTCCACAGATTAAAACTGTATTCCCACGAGACAAACTGAAATTTGTGCTGTCTTATCAGTTATCATTACTTATTATGATAACATTAAAAATTATGAATTATTTATACAATAATATTGTATATTAGCAAAATAATTTATATAGTTATATGTAACTACACTGATAACTGTGGAGCCTATCAGAAAATGGTATTCGTCGGTCTATTGTTTTCGGGTCGAGTTATCTATCTGTATTCATATAACTTGTGGCTCGGCTCTGGGGCAACGTTGATAATCGCCCGTCGTAACTATACGATCAAAACACAAAAACATAGGATGGAGAAATCGACAAGAATGCGGGTGCCGGAGCGATACGAATAATCGCCCGATATGCATGTGGACTGTGGAACAATAAGGAATAAGTTACACGTGTATAATTACTGTGTTTGTGACGCGTGCACATTTCTATATTTCTTTATTATTATTTTTTTACTAGTGTATATTATATTATTATAATATAGAAGATAAAAATTCAATGTCATATTAATAAACAATTAAAATAAAACAACTTGGAAGACCTGTTTAGTGAAATGAAAGATAGACGCTTAAATTTTGAGTACAAAACGTATAAGTTTTATTATTTTTGTAATTTTTGGTTTTTGTAAAACGTATTTATATTTTTGTTTTTCTATATGGTATAAATTTTGGTTTAATTAATAAATACCTTTTAAATCAGTACATAATTATTATTGTATCTTATGTTTTTCAAAAATGAATAATTTTTAATCGCCCTCGCGACTTTTAAAACCCACGAGTCGCCACTGTCTTTTAGTAATATACTCGTATAGTAAACCTGGCAACTTTATTTGGTAGAGTTTCTATTTATGCTCAAGTAAACTACTAAAAGTATCAAAATATTACCTCAAAAAAATACAATTATTACTACATTTAGTTACATGGGGGTTCTCGTGGTCGGGGGGGGGGGAGGGGGTATGAGGAATATCTGTATAACCTCATTGCAGTACACATAAGATCTTCATGTCTAAAATAATAATAGTACGTATATATTGTAAATTGTAATATAATAATACAGCAGGAAAATGGTAGTACCAGGATAGTGAAACTCTACATTATAATATTGCAAATATCAATGCCCATGCCCATATTACTGCAAAAATAAGTCGCTTAATTAATATTTTCATTTGATTTGATAATATCAGAGAAATAATATAAATGTCTATTTATCATGGAAAATTTTAATGATGAATTGATTACTATAAATTGGTACGCACCACTACGTCTGATCCGATTATCAGCAACATTAAATGCACATGCAACCGACATAAATTGCCAGACCTAATATTTTTAAGACCGTGGGTAGTAGTAATATGGTTAATAACCGTGGTCATTACATAATAACATTTTCCGGCTGGTGGTTTTTATTTTTTGTTATCAAAAACCAGGCGGATTGATAAGCAGTTTTCACCGCCCGCCTAAGATATTATGATTATACGATTACAACTTTTTCGGCAAAAACCCAAGCTTAACAAAAAAAAATATACAATATATATATTCAATATATCATTATATATATTGACTTTTTAATTATAATTGAAAATCTGTTAGTTTTTTATGAAGATGAATTTGTAAAATATCAAAGTAATATGTTACCAACTATACAAATGAATGATTTAAGAATAAAATATATAAATATCTCAATAGTTAAAAAGACGGATTTAAAATGATTTCTTCGTATGTTTTAATTCGTTATACACTGTATTATCACCTGACGAATAATATATTAACTGATTATAGTTACAATATTTTTAAAAAATTCCAAACAATCTGATATATACAGGGTGTAACTGGACTATTTAACAGATGCAATAACTTTTTTCTATAGAATATTTTTAAGTTCTATTTTTGAATTATTATTACAGCCTGGCGCTATAACATAAATATTTTTAATTAAATTTTAATGTTTAGGAATTCTAAATAAAAAATGTGGAATTTTATATAAAAAAATAAATAAATAAAAATCAAGATAGCCATTTTTTAGATTTAATTTTTAAAAACATTTTGATGTCAAAAGTTTTTACTAATGTTGTCAATTATTTTTAAACAATTTTTAAAATTTGTGAAAATGTGAATATTTTTTCCGCTTATCAAACCGCTTAAAACTCACAAAACAAAAAAAGAAAGACAAATAACAGTAAAAATAATTTGGATAGAAGCGGTTTTAAAACATAATTCAGTATGTACCTACCTATCTTATAAATGTAATATCATAAATTGAAAAATACTAGGTGATTAAAAATTATAAAATTCATAGATAATGTATAGTAAATATTTATCAAGATATATTTTTTTGGCTTTATACTAGTATTCTTTAAATTTGTATAATATTATAAACTACCTAGGTACCTACAACATATTAAAAATAACATTTAGGTACTTGTTTTAAACAATAATATAATAATTTATCCATTAGTCCATCCAATGTTGATTGATTGCACGGCTACAATTCCGTATGTTTTATTGAAAACTGTAGTATACTTTTTTTAATTTATGATCAGAGTTCATATCTACAATATAAAATTAAATAAAATAGTTTTGATTCTTAATATTTAATATTGGAAAATGCATAAAGAGCTTATTTAGCTACACTTGCGATTTGTGTCAAGACATTTTACTGCATTTTGTTATGTCAATCTTGAACCAATAATTTACAATTCACGTTGTGTTTTCTTGATTGAATTACGTTAGAGGCAATGTGAATCTGGATATCCACCTTATTTGATATTTTTTTTGTAGATAATTCGATATAGACGCTTAAATCCACTAATAAACTTTTATGGTTATACACATACTCAAACAATGTAGCATAAAATGTTAAAATAAAATAGTTTAAACATTTACATCAATCCAATTCCATTTTCACAATCACAAATGATTAAAATATTATTAACTAGTAATTACAAAAGTCGATCATTAATTCCGTAAAAATAAAAGCACATTTTAACATGGGAAAATCGTATTTGTCATGCGTTTTAACTTTATTTTGATAAATATCATCTGATAACACCATTATCATATTACTATATTTAGCGGTCCAAAAACTTGTTGTTGGTTATGAGTGATAAAAATTATTTCTTGGAAAAAAATAAAATGATATCGGCTATGTTGTGTATAATGAAATATCAGAAAAATAATCCAATTTTTACAAACTTTAAAAATTATTTAAAAATAATTGACTCAACGTTAGTAAAAACTTTTGACATCAACAATTTTTAAAAATCTGATCTACAAAATGGATATCTTGATTTTTTTTTAAATTTTAAATCAAATCTTACATTTTTTATTTCAAATTCCTAAATATTAAAATTTAATTTTAAAACATTTGAATTATAATTCCAGGCTGTAATATTAATTTGAAAAAAAAAAACTTAAAAATATTCAATAGAAAAAAGTTATTACATATTTGAAATAGTCCTGTTACATGCTGTATATATATAAATGTAGGTGTACATGATTTTACTATTTTTGTTTTCTTTTAAATATTTTATATACTTTTGTTGTTTTCAAAAACATCAAATATTAATGAAAATTAAATATTAAAATCGTTTTAACCGTTATATAGATCTAATTCATATTAATATCCTACTTTTACATCATCGGCCGTATTCATATCATATTATATTGTCTTATATTCATAATATATCCGTCTTATTGATCCTTTTCAATATGAATTAAATCAGTACCTATATCTACTTCCCGACATTACATACTCATATCAATAATAATATTTTCACTATTTTAATTAATATTTTCCTTGTGTAATAAATACAATTTTAAACCGATATTAAAATACATAAAACTACAAAATATAACAATATATGTCTGTATATATTATAAAAAAATTATAAATATCTTGGTATTTATTTTGTAGATTTAGATTATTTGAATGTATTCTGTTTCTTTGAGTTTTATATTCAAATTATATATTCAAATTTTTAATATTTACCGATGACGTTGTCGGATAAATTCATGAGATTTTGACAGTTTTGACAACATAATAATTACGTTTCTTTTTTAAATTGGATAAAAATAAACTCGTAATGGACTCGTTCAATTATTATAATAATGATCAATAACAGATATGATAACACGATCGTGGCATTTTTGGCTTTTTTTAGCTCAGTCTAAACGTTAATTTTAAAGTTATTTATGGCAATATTTTTATTTATTTACTTATTTTTTTTTTTTAGTAAATTCCAGTTATGTTGCAGTCATTTTCAGAACCTTAATCTTGTCGTTTCGCACGAAATATAATCATTTTAGTATTTATGTTCGTTAGTGTGACACTGAGAAGAATTTGCCGCCTTTTGTGACATCGTCATATACTTTTTCATTATGTTAAGTATTAAATAATATATCTTTATAGGACATGATAGATTGTCTAGAGTATAAAGTTTTTATACGAATTTCAACATTTCGTTATTCGTTTGTATTGGGGTTTTTTTCTAATATTTTTCGGCAGGTGAGCTTAAGGAATCATTGAGGATAGGCACATTTCAGAGACGTCAATATTATGAAGTTAATATAATTTGTTACAGTTTTCTGTCCTATACAAAGATCATGTCGGTATAATATAATTGTCGGGCATAATACTAACTCGGTATATTATAACAAAGTGTATTCAATAATACTAATAGCAAAATCACATCTGTCAACAATTTCGTTTGAATTTCTTTAAAATGCAGTTATATTTAATAGTTTCATCTAATTTAAATTTAGATCTATAATCAATTCCATGAAGTTCCTCCCTCCCTATATCGTTCTAAAAACTTCAAACCTTCAAAGATAATTTGCAATTAGTTTGGTAGAATTTTATCAGCAACTTTTATACATTTCATACCCGTGGTTTTTCGCCTAGAAATAAAGAAAGATACACGGAATCATACTAAACCCGGAAACGGTAATGTACGAACTGAAGAAAAATGAGATCAAAAGACCAAATTTTTTCTTTAAAATCTTTAGGGCGGAAATGAGGTGACCCACCGATTTTTAGATAATAAACCAAATGAAAAGAGACCACGAAGTAAGCCTCGTAGAGATGGTTAGATAAAGTGAAAAAAGATTTGAAAGGTTTAAATAATGGATAAAAATCGAAGATGTGGATGATCATGATTGATAGAGAGGACTGATAAAAGTAGCAAGAAACTTTGTCGTATACGTCAACGTAGATTTTGACGTATGCGCAACACAAATTAATAACACAAAACTTAATACAATAACAAACGTATATTAATATAAAACATAAATATTATCTCGCCTTTTTGGAGGTCTCTTGTGAGTACCTCCTTGCGAGCGAGACTGAACATAATCCATTTAAGACAATTTCAGAAAATGAGAGGAAACAACGAGTATTATCTATAGAAGTCGAGTTCCAGAATCACAAACAATACCCAATTATTGACATAAGATCGAATATTTCATGTGTAAATTTTGATCTCATTAAAAACAACATTAATCAAATTAAACCAAAAGACAATGTAACAATAACAGAGATAATAATTTCTATATTAGAACAGTTATGTAAAATCGATAAAAATCAACGATTCTTATTATTACGTAAAGTTTATGTTATTAAATGACTTACTTATAAAATATTAGGAAACGTATTTCACACAAGTAATAGACTAATTATTCATTTAAAAAATAAATATATGCAATTAGATTATAATAATAATATAAAAATGGACAAAATCTGGTATAGTTATCTAATAAAGCTTACAGTGCTAACAAATTTAATTTAAACATAATATTGTAAGTCTAAATTTTATAGAAAATTCATACGAGAAAATTATTTCTAGGTAATGAAAGTATATAATAAACCCAGTAAAAAGTTTAAGGAAAAATAATTTTCTATTACTAGAAAAACATGATATCGGAAATGATGACGAAGTCACCTTATACAATTTCTTCAACATAGGACAATACCGACAGGTATGACGATTGCTGCTATAATAAAATCCGATGACTTCGATATAATAAATTACGAGTTTAATAATAATAATTTAATGGAAAAAAATATGTTTACTACTAAATTAAATAATAATAAAAGTTAAATACCGATATAATTGATGAACAAGGTACTATAATCAAAATTTCTGATGAACTAAATATTGAACAGCAAATTTTGGCTAAACAATTAATTTACAGATATAAATATATTTTTACATCTGACCCATTAGATATAGGTTGCGCTAAAGTAAAACGTTGTGAAATAAAATTAAAGTCTGAAAAACCCATTTTTCAACCACCATTTACAGTTTTGCCGAAACGAAGAAGAAAATTAAAAGGTTTAATTGACCAAATGATAATGGCAGGAATAATTGAACCAAGTAAATGTAATTATGTAGCACCAGTTTTTTAATACCTAAGAAAGAAAAATACGAACATAGATTTTTAGTAGATTATAGGAAATTAATCAATGAAACAATAAGCGATAAACACCCTATTCCTCGATCACAAGATCTATTTAGGAGTTTGGAAGGGGCAAAATATTTTTCAACTAGCGATATATGGCTCAAGGATATTTTCAAATTCTAATAAAAAAGATGAACAGAATGAAACTGGATTTATTACAGATTTTGAATTATAAAATTTCAAAAGAATGCCACAAAAGTTTAAAAATTCGGAGCCAATTTTTCAAAGAATAATTAATAATTTATTTAGCGATTATTTATATAGAACAATGATTGCATATTTAGATGATATCGGTTGTTTTGGAAATAATTTTGAAGAGGCATTGCAGAGATTGAAAGAAATATTTTTTAGATTAGATGAGACAGGTTTAAAATTAAAAACAAATAAATGTATATTTTTTAGTTCAGAAATAGTATTATTAGGACACAAAGTTACAAAAGATGGAATAATACCATTGGAAAGAAATGTAGAAACAATAAAAAAATTCCCGAAACCACAAAAAAGAATAAATAATAGAGCTTTTATTGGTTTAACTAGTTACTATTGGAAATATATTTAAAATTTTGCAAAAATTGCCAACCCTCTGACAAATTTAACCAAATAGGATAATACATTTATTTGGGGAGAAAATCAAGAAAAGACTTTTGAAACTTTAAAAAATGATATCATATCAGCACCCGTCCTTGCACATTTCGAAGATGGATTTCCATTTTTTGTAACGACAGACGCATCTTTTTAGAGGGGGTCGCCGTCATTTTAGAGCAGTAGCATTCAAAAGTGAAAAGACATTCGATAGCTTTTGCATCTAGAAAACTAAAAGGAGGTGAGAAAAAATGTTCAACTACTGAATTAGAAATGGCTGCAGTTGTTTTCGCAGTAAATTATTTTAAAGAATATCTTATTGATAGAAAGTTAACAGTTTTTAGCAACCATGCAAGTTTAAAATTGTATAAAAATGAATGAAAACCCCATTTTCTCGTATTACTAAATTTATTTTCAAGTTATTAGAATTTGATTTAGAAATCAAACCCCGGCCAGGCCTTTAAAATACCGCAGCAGACTATCTTTCACGATACCCAATATACGTTTTAAAATTAGATGATATTTTAGAAGAAAATTGTATAGATAATGATAATTAATGAAATAAATTTTAATATTAATAATTTAATAATACTAAAAGAGAAACAATTAGAAGATGAATTTTGTTGTGGTATTATATTAGCTATTCAGGGTATACGAGAAAATAAGTATAATAAAAATCTAGAAAATTCTGTGTTCAAGATGATATTTTATATTACTAGGATTGGTCAAAAAACAGGATCACATATCTTTTAGTGGTTCCAAAACCATTTTTTTTCATAATATTTTTAATATCATTTTAACATAATATTTAATATTTCATAAGTATAAGCTGTTGGAATTCCGACACGCATTTGTACTTTTTTAAATTTAACTGTGCGATTCTCAATTTATACACATCCGTTTCATGCATAGTTAAATTAGTAGTGTTAGTATGTATGTATGATTTTTATTTTTGCATTATTTACCTACGAGTTCATAATATTTTAAAAGCACTATATATTTTATCGTCAAGAGCATTTTCTTTTTTTTTTTTTCAGAACACAAGAATTCGGTATTAAAATTGTTTTTCGAAATTTTTATTTAATCCTATTGGATTTTATTATACCTAAATAATCTCGTGTTTATACGAGACGGTCAAATCATCCGATAAGACCAATCCAATATAACTGATACTGGAAAATTACACATATTATATTTATGCCCATACATATTTATAAGAAACTGTACTAAATAAAAATAAACCGCAATAATAAACCGATATTTAATCAAATTTTTAACGTATATTAACCTATAGTTTTTCGGACATTTTAAGACATATCCATTGTCATTCGTTATAAAATAATCGAATAAAACACACATACATAAAAACATTTTATCGTATTATTTCGGGTAATTTTAACGCATAAATGCATTTTTTTTTTTTTTTTTATTATGGTGTTGGATAGGACATAATATAGATATTATATATAATTAATACATTGTAATCAGTGTTTTTGAGGGACATGGGAAAACGGGGAAAAAAAAAAAACAAACAATTTACGGTTGATATGTAATATTTACGTGTATTTAGTGATAGTGATATTAAATTATAATATTATACTCGACGGTCGTCTAGTAAATAATATATTATATGTACGGTACAGTGTATCGCTATACAGCTAAAGTGCCGCGTAACATACGCGCCGTTACGCGGAGAGACGAAAGTTCAAAATTTGCACAAAGGGTTCTTATGTATATGGCTATATATGTGCGCACTATTTTACATAAAAACATCCAGTGTATATATATATATACAGCTGTCTCTATTCACTTTAGCCACCATAACGCGTATATTAACTAAGGATAATACCTAACTCAAAAGACCCGATTTATATACGATATCATCATATAATAATATGCGCTATAATATATAGTAAAGTGCCGGGTTAAGATCCTGTGTTTTCATATATATATATATATATATATACATATATAAATACTTAACCTATAACTTAGAAATTTGTTCAACATCTGGTACGCAAATCGTTTCTTCTTGTCGAAAACACATTTTAAATTATAATTCAATATTTAATTTCAATTGTCCTCGACTGTTTTCCGTACAGAAAACAAAAAAAAAAAAAAAAGACAGAACATTATACCAAGTCTAGAGTGTTGAAGTATACGACCGGCCTATAATTAATGTGTTCCGACCAATTTCAGGCCCGGTTTCTCGATCTCATTTATTCGCCGAATAAAGCTAGTCGTTCGAGGGATGAGAAAAAACATGAAATTATTATTCGTGGTCTCGGAATGCTGCGTATTTCGGCACACGAGATCCCCGGTTCGACTCCCGGGTAACGAATTAGGTAGCCAACGAGATTTTTCTACGGCCCGTTCAATAATTTCGTAATTATGTTTAGTTTAGTTGAGCATGTTAGTGTTTAGTGAAATAAGAGAATGTAAAACTGTTCGTTTATTTATAATGGCCGGATAATACTTAGATATTCGTCGAACAAAAATATACTAACAATAAAGTCAGTACCGAATAAAATGTATTGGACAATTATCAACAAGGCCATTTGTCCACACAGAGCGTTATCGTTATTGAGTTTTGATAACGTATAACGTGCAGTTTTAAATTGAGCGAGCCAGACGGTGTGTCAACAACGCCTACCGTTACCATGACGTAACACGTGTATTTCGATGACAGCAGTCACACTACGGTACGTAACAACGCGCCCGTCATGAATATATTTTTTTTAAATAACGAATAAAATGTAAACACGCGTTGACAACGCGCTTCGTTCGGCCCGGAAAATGTATCGCATTATCACCGCCGAAATTTTACTAGGTAACTGTTGATAATACAAACGCCTGTCCCTTAATCAATGTTATCGCTGAAAATTGAAAAGTAAACGGCGTCGGCCAATCACATTCAAGTAAATCCGTGTCGCTATTGTTCCATAATCTACTATTATACCAGGGGTACGACACGGTCGTCCAATTCCTTTGTTCTCGAGATTCGCGTTTCTATGACCTTGAACGCGCGTGTATCTAGTTTACCGGGGATATAGGTGAACGTTACCACAGCAATTTGTCCGAAAAAAATCATATGTTTTACGATTTATCATATCATAGAATAGAAATCATGTTTATTCGAATTCGAATTCAAGATAACGCGTAGTCACGTAGTAGTGGCGGAGTGGCGGGAATCATTATCGTAAACCCGTATACCGTTCCTATGATCATGTCTAGTACTCATTTTCGTAACTATTAAAACGCATACACGATCATGTATGGTACCCACGTTATCAGTCCGTGTCGCT
>JAIPRL010001300.1:0-64266 GCA_025469235.1 Pemphigus obesinymphae
TGTCAGTATGGGTGGATGCACTTCGCTACTGGGCAGGATACTCTTGGTGGATGTATTGCATTTGAAAGCAATGATAAATCATTGCATTCAATAAAACGATTCTGAGCGTAGTTTCGGTGTAGTATACTACATAACTCTTAATATTAATTATATACCTACTCAGTACTTACCTATGTTTAACATTACATTGAAGATCAAATGTAGAAATAAATATGATTTAGTGTGACCTTATGCATATTTTAAAATTTAATATGATATATTTATAATAGCTCAGTTTCATGTAGGTACAGTTATTACTACATAATATTATACAGTATATTTCATTGAATGTTCAGTTTATGACAGATAATATTAAAAACGAACAAAATATTATGTAAATTTAGTTAAATTAATGTACGAATAATGTTATATTAAATTTTTGTCAGGTCTTAAAATCTCATTTTACCAACTATTTGGACTTAAATACCTCAAAATTGATAATTTTGTCGAAAAAATTTAAATGACTATAAAAAAAAATGGTGATTATGGATTTTTGAGATTTTTGTAATTTAGTTAGCGTAACGTATAATTAACGCTGTATAAAATTTTCAGACCTTAAAACCGAAAATTACCCCTTTTAGGACTTAGAAACCTCGAAAACCAAAATGTCTATAAATAGCCCAAAATTGCAAAAAATTTAAAAAAAAAAACTTAATCATCGTAAATAAATTACTAAATTAAATATTGGATAAAAATGTCAAGATTTTCAAGTCTTTATTTCCGGAATTATGAAGAAATGAAAATTCCCGATTTGACGAAACCGTAAATTTACCGTTTTTTTCATCAATTCTTGGTAGTCTTTCCTTACGCATTAAAAAACTATTGAGAAAATCGCAAAATGACCTCTTTAAAGTATCAACTAGATGAAATTTGATACCGGAAACCATGTAAGCTTGTATAGATCGGATCCTTCCTTCTGGTAGTAAATTTGTTAACAGAGAAAAAAAATAAAAAATAAACATCATTGTAAAACCACTAGCTCCCTCGCTACGCTCAGAATCTAAAATGACCATAAAATTAATAATACTATAAAAATGTTTAAAAAAAAATGCCCTAAAATGTCAAAAACTTAGAAAATTTTAAAAAGTGGCCCGAAAAAATTCGTTGTTAGAATAATGTGAACTACTACTTGAATTACATTTGTATATTAGAAAACATCGTGTCAAGTAATCCAGAAAAAAATTTAAACTTCATTAATTAAGTTGGTTGGTGGATAATAAAAGCTAAAATTCTCCTCTTTGCTGATGACGTTAAAATCTATTTGAGAATTTACTATCTAGTATATAATCTTCTTCTTCAAGCTGAACTTGACACATTTTATGGCTGGAGTAAGAGCCTCGGATTAACGCATAACTTCGACAAATGTAATGTTATGTCCTTTTCCAGAAGTAGATCCCCTTTATATTATAGTTATTTCCTGAATAACATTTTACTTCAACATGTTCACTCTGTCAAAGACCATTGAACCACCTTACTCTTTCTTTGAATTTTTAACAACATATAAATATAACAGTTTGTAGAGATCTATAAGTTTTGGATTTCATTAAGCGGAATACCAAGTTTTTACCTCTTTAAATTGTCTTCGCACCCTTTTCCTTAGTTCGCTCTATTCTAGAATATAGCGCGATAATTTAGCATTCCTACTTGGCCAATGACCTATTAAGATTAGAACAAGTCGAAAATAGATTCCTATCCTACTTTGCATATATACATAAGAACATCTTTCTCACGACTATTTCCTCATTATCAACACCCCAAAAATATCTTTTATTTCCTCTCAATGTCTTGCGCAGATCTTACTTTCATCTCCTCTCTTCTAAAAGGCTCGTTAGACGTTTCTGACACTTTCCGTATTTTAATTCCACATTCCATCTTATCCTACTAAAAACCATCAATTATTCCACGTTCCCACGCATTCCACTCCCTATGGACATAATCATCCTCTCCATAGAATGTTACATAACTTAAATATTTCTAACTTCCATTTTTAATTTAATTTTAAGGCCTTATCAAAACCATTTTCACTATAATATTTGTAGATTTTTATCGTTGCATATTATATTATTTATACTACATAAAAACTGATTATTCAAGAGTTAATTCCTGAAATAAAATAAATTATGTTATACAAGCCACAATAGAGTAGGATTCGTAAATTAAATTATGGCTACTGACCCTGAATTTGGAACTTATTGGCCAGTCTCATGGAGCATCCGTAAATACGAAGCCGGGACCTTGAGATATTTAATTTTCTATTGAGGCTTTTATAAATTAAAACCAATCAGTTTCATAGAAAAACGAGAATAATCATAGCATCCTCATAGAGTAATTTTTTTGTATTCGTATCTTATTCGATCATTGTAATAGGTGTTTAAAAATTAGTTCAAATAGTCCTGTTGGAATCATCCTAACAATTGTTCAGAATTTTTAAAATTGTACAATGTTCAGTAATCGGTTTCTTTTATGTACGAATATAGTCGAATTTCTAAACAAAAGTATATGTAACAAATTACAATTTATTAAGATTAACTTTATTAAAAAATATTTTTTTAGTTTTATTTTTTAAATAAAATTTATTATAATACCTATTCAAACTTTTTTTTGTACCATATTTAAATGTTTTTTTAATAAAGATTTTTGTGTTCAAATTTACAAGCTTTACATTAATTAGATATTTGTAAAAAGAGTAAACAATTTTTCAACTGTCAATGTGCAGTACAATGGTACTAGAATAATTATTACAACTAATGAAACCTGCAATTTAAAAAAAATAGGTCACAGAGCAGACCTGTTTCTATCATTTGACCTCATAAATATGCTCCACTGCATTGTTAATGTTGTCGACTTTGGTTTAAATAATATACTTTTATACAAGTACAATAGTATACATACTATATGGGATTTACGACATATCATGAATCGAATGTACATTTGCACATGACCCAGTATTTTCTGTATTTAATTTACCTTATTTATTTTTATTTTATTATATGAAACGAATAAAATCCAAACAATCGAACCGTATTATAAGCAATAAAATAATTTATCAAAATGTATAGATAATCGAAACAATATATGACACTGTATTAATCACAGATTATAATATACATATTATATAAAATAAAAGGATTAACGATTCCAACTAAACAATATATGGGGAATTTAGTTGATAATCAATTGATAGGAGAGATTTATGATGTTGAATATTTGTGGATATTATTTTATTAAAATTAAAAACCCTGGACTCTATAATATACATATTTCGATAACGGTGTCATCTTGAGTACACAATGACGACTAATAATGAAAGAGAGAGGGACGTAAAATGAATCTAATATTTGGTAAAAGAACAGGTATTTTAAAGTTTATTTTTTCTAATAAATAGGGACAATCAATTCAACCAGATAATATGTTCAATAGGAAAGAACAAAATACACAGTATATTTGCGGTCGGCTAGTATAATAAGATTTAACAATATCGTAAATAATGTACAGGCATGTACAGGTATAAGGACGGTAAGATATGTTTAATGTATAATCCACACAGTGAAGAGTCTATCAATCCATATTTAACTACTATCTAATAAAAAGATTTTTATAGGTGCTACTACTTTGATTTCCCATGATACACGGTGAATAAAACTTAGAAGCTTGACGGTTTTGCAACTGACTTCCTCTATAATAATATATCTTTAGGTACATAAACTACGCATTAGAATAAAACCTAAATGACGAATAAAATTACCGGGGAATTTAATTGAAGAGATATGGATAGAATACGTAAAATTTGTAATAACTGGACAACGACAAAATGACAGTGACTGACATCGACGAGACAAGACGTTCAGCTGGAAACACGCGAAATTTTCCCAATCAACCAAACTTTTAAAAGGACTCTACACCGATGATATTCAGTAATAGAAACCTCTTTACTCAAAACGGTTAAAACGGATTCTTAAAGTGATTTTAGTGTTAAAATATCTTTTATCAAATCGATATAAAATAACATTTTGAAGTAAACCGCCTCATTTGGGATTTTTAATTTATTATTTATTCTAATAAAACGATTCTGTGCGAAGCTTCTGTATATATAACATGATTATTATAATTAGTATATATATGGCTAATGAAAAAATTGACGTCAATATACAAAGTGCCACAGTAAATATTTAGTGTACATTTTCTAGCATTTAAAATTTTCCAATTTATAATCATTTACTGTCTTTTTTTGGTAGTTATGAATATTATATATCACCTATATGGTCGGTAACAATGACTAATTTATTTGTTATTTTCTAATTTATAATGACTTTTCGTGATATTTCCATTATAAAAAGTAGTTTCAGGTTTCTCATCATAAGTTTAGACACCTTATAATATAAGGTGTCTATATAAGTTGTTATATCAATAAGACATGGTTTTATAAAGGTTTCAGCAATAGCATAAGCTTCACTTTTTTGAGCAATGCGGTAGCTCACCTTGTAGGAAGCTTTCAATGCGTTTTCATTGTCGGTTTAAACTAGTGATGGGCACTACCGAATTGTTAATACTATCGAATACTATTCGATAGTTCATTGAAACTACCGACTATCTATTCGAATAGTTTTACATGACCGAATAGCACTTTTTCGATAAAAACTACCGAATAGTTCGATAAATTATCGAATAGTTTGATATAAATTATACCAACCATACTACGGAATAGTTCGATAAACTATCGATTAGTTTGATAAAAATTATACCAAACATTACAGAATAGTTCGATAAACTATCGATTAATATAATATCAAAAATATATGAAATCTCCAATTAACGACCGTCCACCACCATTGCGTGAAACCATAATAATTAATAATTTGGGATATTTTAGTTTGTTTTAATTATTTTTTAAATCGTATCTGTTACGTCGTATTAACATTTTTAAATAATAATAATATTTATATGAATAGATCGATAAATTATCGAATATTTTGAAACAACCGAATATTTCGAAATAACCGAATAGTTCAGACCAACCGAATATAGTTTGAAAACAACCGACTAGTTCGGTCCTTGTCGATCGATAGTCAATATAATCGATAGTTAGTATCTATCGTAAGTATCTATCGAACAGTTCAATAGTAACTTACTATCGAACAGTTCGATGGTCACTATTCGGTAGTGTCCATCACTAGTTTAAACACGTGTTTTTATTTTGTTTCGAACAGTGCGCTTTCGTTTAAAACAGTCAATCGTTTTCCCTTCATAATCCGGATGGATCTTTACATGGAACTGTTAGGAAAAACTTTCAAACAAATTACGCACTGTGGCTGGCAATCATTTGTATCTGTGAACCCCATCTCTACAGAACTTTCGTTGTATTTACGTTTTTTGGTCGGGTTCATGAAGTCGTTCGTATTTGATTTATTATGATGAACTACTTGACTACCATCTTTGTCATTGCTTCCCCCTTCTACAGGCTGAGTACAATGAGATGCCTCTGTAACAGGCTTCTTATTAAAATATCCACCTTTCAACCATCGTTCCGTGTTTAAAAAAGAAAAGAACAAGTAAACAATGCGTGCACTATATATATATACGTAAATAACACGATGCGACGACGAAACGGTGTAAATTCACGTACACTGCCGAAGGTAAAGAGCTCAAATAGTTCCAAACAATACAGACTAATGACTGTTCAATTAAACACATACGTCCGTCATGATTAGATAATAAAGGTACAATCAGTCAACTTACAACACTAATAATAATTATTTCCCACAAGAGCATATCTTTTAATGATATTATTATACTGATAAATGCCAATAGAAAATATTACATTATTTGCTGTAAAGATTTTACGAAAGCAATGAGCAAAAAAAAATTCTATACATTTTAAATGATTTGTTATGAGCCGTAGACAGCGGTCCACAGTTTGGGTACAGCCGCCTTTTATCAGCTTTTACGATTGATATGTTATATACTATAGTTATTAGAATGACACATATATTATTCGTTTTGTTTCATATGTTAGATTCTGAGCGTAGCGATGAGAATATATTGGTTTTACAGTGTGTTTTATTTTTATTATTTTATGTATGTATACACCTTTTTGGGCATAAAGAGTAAAACAAGAGTTTCCTTGTATAGAGGTTTCTTTATAGAAAAATCGTTCTAGTTGGTTCTCTATATGGAGGTAATTTTTTTTGATTTTCTAAGTAGTTTTCAAAGCCGTAATGAAAAACTACTTTTTATAAGGAGAATATCACGACCGAAAAGTCATTATAAATTAGAGAATAACAAACAAACCACTCTTGGTTATTGACTACATAGGTGATGTATAATATTTATAACTAGCAAAAAGTACCGATAATTTTTAAAAGTTGGAAAATTAAAATGCCAGAAACTTAAAATGTTCACTAAATTTATACATTAATATACTTATTATTATTTACGTCGTATTTTTTTATTAGCCATATAAAATGCGCTAATAGTAATTTTTCACGTTAAATACATCGAACGTTCGTGCAAAATCGTTTTATCCAAAGAAATGATTTATTATTGTTTTTAAAATTCAATATAGGCACTAGCAGGATCCAACAAGCGAAGTTTTTTCACTTCTCTATATTGACCGCCCTTTTTTAGACTAATGTTTAAAACACTTTCGGAAACAGAGAATTTGGCACAGAGTGGGTTTTCTTAACTTGTCTTGTTCCGCTTTCGGTAACTACTTGGAAAATTAAAAATAACCTCTATAAAGTATCGCGTAACACAAATTTCCCATCAAAAAGCTTCTGCCACGAAAATGTGTATACATACATAAATCAAAAAAAAAAAAAAAAACACATCATTGTGAGACCAATACATTCATCGCCGCATTTATCTATTATTATAATATTATATATAAATATTTTTTTTTTTTTTAGTTTGTGAGTATATTCAAAATATATAAAATGTATAATATATACATAAGTATATTGTGCATACTATATTATGGCCTCGAGACGGTGCAGTTAAAATTAAATAAAACGAAAAGACGAAATACTATTGCAAAAGTTCCGCCGATAAAACCTTAAGCGGTGTGCATAAATACGTCCGCTGTACGTACATTACATCTGTAGCAGCTGCCTGTACGTAAGGTAGTTTTCATCGTAATTTTATTATATTATAATGTAATATGGCAATCGTGTGTTGGTCGTAAAATACGAAATTAATACCAAAATATAGGCGCGTATGCGTTCATATCGTGCACTCGTTTCGAATTTAATTTTGCCCGGCGGCGGGCTCTTCTGTACGGGAGACGGAATGCACGCCGGCCCCCGCGCGCCAGTACACGGCAGTCTCGTCGAGGAGTCGAGTAGACGTGTGTTCTCCGTCGTAATTACCACCTGGAGGACAACGGCGAAATTGCGTTACAAAAAGGATTATTTTATACGTCGTACAATTAGGATAAGTGCTTTTATATATTATTATTATTATTATTATTATTATCATTATCATTATCGTTATCATTATCATCATACACGCCACTGCTAAGGTGGATCGTCGTCGTCTGTACGTACGGATATGGATGCAAACTCCGCTCGCAAATTGTTTTTAATTTACGCCACTCGGCCCGCTAACAATCGAAATAATATTGCCCGACAATACAAAAGAATACACTACACTATTGCCATGATAATGTCATACGTATCGTACGTCGTTACGGTATCGTCTCGGGATGAGTATTATAATGAACAAAAAAAAAATAATAATAATAATAATAATATAATTGCTTTTGGTTTTTTTTTAAAAACTTTAACTTTTTAAGACTTCACACCCCGTATACGTCGGGCGACCATAGAGTAAAAATGTGTTCTACATAGGTTTTTTTTAGATTTGTTGTTTTTTTTTTTTTTTTTTACATATTTATATTAAGCTTCGAATGGTACGCGTTTTAAACTAGAAATTATATTTAAATCCAACTAATAATGAACGCAAAATACACAAAGCAAAAAGGTCCCGTGTCTTTGAAATTCTATAATTTATTAATTCGACTTTTATTAGATACAACCTTTTTACTCTTAATTTTTGTTTCAGATTGAAAAGATTCTCTAAGGAATGACAAATAATTTATTTGTAGTAAACAAAGTACATAATATAGTATATAAGATAAGTATTAAATCGTAGTACGTCATACGTACAAATGTTTTTTGTCTTCGCGGAAAAAAGCAATTTACTAAATTGTACATATTAGGTACGTATTTTATTTTAAGATGTTCAACTCACTGATCGAAATTATAAAATTTGTTATAAAGTAAAAAGGTTTTGTCCATTAAATATTAAATACATTAAGAGTAAAAAAATGGTTCTTTATATAGAACCTTTTTACTCTAAACAGTTTTTTTTTTCGTGTTTTATTTTGAATGCATTTATTTAGGCACATAGGTAATATATTTACATGTTATATTGTTAAAGAAAACTTGCTTGAATTTTTGATATAAATTATGGACGATTTGTTCTTTGTGATGAAAAAAAATTCGCAATCAAACTTTAAAAACGCTTTCCTGAACAATTGCATATTTTGACATAGAACCTTTTTACTCTAAGGCCGCAATATGTCCTTGAAAAGTATGTCTACCTGGAGACCCCAAAGAGTGTCATCGCGATCCCAAACGTTTTTTTACGGGGGTAGCGAGAACTGCAAATGTCCTATAAATTATCTGAATACAAAACCATTTGAATATTTTGTAAAATATGCCGAATAAAATTTAGAAGTATTTTTCACTAAATTTAACTTTAATTTTATTGAAATATATCTAGAATACAAATTAACTTTAAGTCGTATAAATATAACATAGAGTGTACGTTGACTGTTTAAATTCAAACTGTTAAGAAAATACTAGTATAATGTATTTACATCAAAATGCCTTTCAAGTACCTATTCGTAAAATACAAATTTTTATAAAGTGGTTTTTTTATGCAAATATAAGTGTATAAGTCTTTAAATTATTTTTTAAAAGTTTTTTTTTTCAGGACGATAGTATTGTCTCGTTACAATTGACTGACAACTACTAATCATTATTACTTATGAGTGATACATCAATTATACTGTTCGGAAAACATACAAAAATGTGTAGGAATAACATTTTTTGATCAAAATATTGATTATTGCCCAAATCGCCAGTAACAACTACTCACAAAGTTTTAATAATGCAATCATTTTTATTATTTTCTTTTTTTATCGATTCTTTAAAAATATTTTATAAGAAAACACATATAGAATTATAATATCAGTTTATCAATTCATAAACCAAATAAATGAAAGTGTTTAAATCTGGCGAAATGGAACAGTCATATTGGACCAATATAATCACTAATCAATACATTGCTCGTTCTAGTCTATGCTCTACTGTAATAACAATAATATATATATTTTTTTTTTTTCATACTGGTATGAATTATGAAATACAAACGCCATTTTTCAATAAAACGTTTGAAAGATTTATACACTGGAAGTCGTAAGATCTTTTCAAATCTGTTATGGTTTTTAAAATCAATTAAAAAAATATTTGGATTCTGGAAATCTTTTTTTTTTTGATCTTTCGCCATCTAAAAATGGTAGCAGTTTATTTTAAAATACATAATGGTCCTAAACCGGCAAGCGGTTAAATAAAATGGCACTAAAACGGTTAAATATAAAATGATTAAACAATATTTAATTTAAAATCACATAACGCCGATTAACGAGATATCGGTATAATTGCACGTCGGACGAGTAGAATTTTCGCGGTTTAATTTTCGTTTTATCGTACCCACGTGAGCTGATGTTTTTGTTAATCTAACCTGACCACACACCATTTCGGTAAACATTGATCGTTCGGTAACCGTTTTTTTTTTTTTTTTTTTTTTTTTATTTATTTTTTTTTTTTTTATATTTAATTTCACCACAGCATAATGTTAATCTATACTATTATATAGTGCATGGGTAAAATATGCACGTAATATTATACATTTCTGGTAATGCCAGAACGTCGTAATTTTATCGCTCGCGTGACGTAAAAAAAAAAAAAACAAAAACAAAAAAAAAAAAGCACACGACGACGCCTTATAATATGACCGCGTACACTATGTTATAGCTATTATACGCCCGACCCGATTGTCCCTCCCTCGAAAACGCACACGACTATAATACACTATTGAACCGGCTGTACGACTATACGGAATATATATATATTACATACATTAATAATACGATAAAGTACGGCATATCACACGATATTTCAATCACAAAAACCTATACGTGATAACAACGTATAAATTACAGACTTAATATATCATTATATGTAACAGACAGAATCCGATAAGTAGATAGGATATGGTAGGGTGCAAAATCTCATGTGTACGTGGAGTACATATAAACGCATAATCTAAACGGAATTTTCTCCAATTTGAAACGGTAACGTTTAACCGGTAAATGCGATAATAATTTATAATGTTAATTAATTTTAATAACATATCGTGTTAACAACAATGAACATTTTTTTCATCGTCCAGCGTCGTTTTATCCGCGAGTTAGATTAAAAGGTCGACGACGACCGACGACGAGACGTCAGTTATCCGGCCGGGTATCCGGAAAAAATGTCCGAAAAAGAAAAAACGTCTGGGGGAATAAACGACCATATAGAAAAAAACGTCCAATGGATAAAACGTCCGATTACGAAATTGTGCATTTTGTTTAATAAAATTTAAAATATTTTTCTTTAATCGTAGTAGGTATATATAACCTATACCTGAACTGAGTACCTACAAAAAAGATTTGTGACTCGCCTGTACAAATGTTCTGCGCATACGTTTATGTCAGAGAGTAACAGGGCAACCGTATTCTCCGACAGATTGCAATAATTGGTCGTACACCGCTATTAGTATTTCCAGAGCGTGTACACACAGAGATTGCATAGTGATCAGTCATGATGATATCATATTTAATTTTTATCCATAGTATTTAAACTAATAATTATATCATTACATTTATAATGAAAAAACAAAACATAAATATTAAAATATAACTACGCGGTAAAATTAAATAATAACATACCTAAACTCTACCGATTTTGACATTATATGACGCTCAAATTTTATCGGGATTAATAGGATCACAACTTGGATAATTATCGGACTCAAATGTATGAAAATTCGGGCTACTCGAGAATAAATATTATAGTGCCTACTCGCTCGAGTTTTCAATCTGTACGTATTAATTTGACAGTAATAATGGGAATAGTCGTGCAATGAGAGATAAAATTTAATGCACAGAACGAGGACACTCGTCCATTTATCTCTTTAGCGAAACGATTTCCAGTTTCTAACACCGGAGTGTAGGTATGACAGTTCGCCAAAAGTTAAATGTGGTGGACAAAAGGTAAAATTTATACACGACATAATATTGTTATCATTATTAAGCTTATAAGCCGTTTAAAGGCGGGCGTATACGGAGGCAACACATTGCGATGATGCGGCGCTACATTTTGACAACGACGGATAAGATCATAAATCATTCGTCACGTCTGTCGCCCTATTCCCTATCCGTTGTGGTGAGAGCCGAGTATAGATTAAAGTAGATGTACTGCTACTTATAGTTACTCTCGGCTAAAGGGATTTGAATCACTGTGTCGGGACGATGACGACCACAGACTCTTCCCATCCCTGCGTATAGTCAATGCACCTTCTTGTCGTATATAGTCGTCCCCTTCTACAAACGAGTAATTTGTCAGTCCAAGACCTTTCCTTCTCCCGCCACTACTGATCTCCCGAAAGTCCTTTGGCCTATACTAATGATTGTAAATTGTAAATACTAAAAAATGTACAGTTTTAATCACGTATCATTTTTTGAGGGTATTCTATGACTAGACTTTCAAATGTTTATAAATAAAAAGTTCCATTGATAACACCCATGAACAATCTTATGATAATACATTGAAAACATTTTAATATTTTGTAAAATTCTATGAGTTTAACTTCTTCATTTCACCAAGATGGTGGTGTTAAGATTTGTATGATTTATTTCAAATTTATTTTAAAACTGAACAATTAAATAAATAACCGTCGATATTTCTATACCGTTATTATGTATTCAGTAAATTAATTAGACTAATTCCAACAATAAATATCTTGACAGAGTTGAAAAGTTCACCCATCAACATTTTGTTGAAAATTACTCTCATTAAATTATTGTTAAAATTGTATACATAGATTAAATATCTAAAATTTAAAAAAATATTAGATCAATTTTGTTTTATATAATTAATATTTTTGTACCTCATACAATAATTGTTTGAAAAATAAAAAAATGTTTTATCTATAGATACTCTATAATTTAATTCTAAATATTAGAGTAATTAAATCCTTGTGGGACACACTGTATAATATTATTGCTGCCATAAATGTTTAATGTAAATGTTATCCAGGATATTTGTTTTCCTATAGTATCAGAAAATTTTTATTGCTCAATTCATGCTCTTTACGTTGTCCATTAAACGTCAAAATGTCAAAATTTATTTTTATAACCGCTATAAAGATAATATTTTATTGATTGACAGTGTTCAATCAAATATCCTTATTTTTAACAGCACTCATTCTAAACATGAATAATTTGAGGATGAAATTTGAAAAGAAATCTCTAAAATATAAATGTATAATTCTGACAAGTCAAATTAATTTAATATTGATAGAAATATATTATGGATATTATTATACAGTTTCTCTTGCTATATAATATATTGTTTTATTTATATTTCATAAAAATTTCAAATTTACTAGATATATAAAAATTACTGTTTAATAAACATAAAATAAACGGCGAAATATGTCATCTAAAACTTCATTAATACTGCATCGTTAAAATTTTATAGCTAATTCACCACCGTTCACCAAATTAACATTCCATCTGAACAAATGAAAATCCGAGATTTCATAAATTGGTTTGAAAGTAGCTTAAAACCCAGTTAATTGTGAAAAATT
This sequence comes from Pemphigus obesinymphae, assembly GCA_025469235.1. Lineage (NCBI taxonomy): Eukaryota > Metazoa > Arthropoda > Insecta > Hemiptera > Aphididae > Pemphigus > Pemphigus obesinymphae. Next base: position 13,018 of record JAIPRL010001300.1, read on the forward strand.
TAAACCCAGTGTTTATAAAACCTTAAATAAGTGTCAACTCAGTTTCTACAATACAGACTGTTAGTTAGAACTAAAAGTAATAATTTAATTTTTGACTTTAATTCAATGTTGGTATTACATACCTATATACTGTTAAATAATATCTAATCAACAACTATAATATGTATACAAGCTGTATAATATAATAACAATCATATTAATGGCGATAAAACGCTGACGTCATCGATAGAGAAGTTTTAATCGTATGCAAAAATGAAAAAAAATTAGCATTTTAGAAAAATTATAAGTTGAAAAAAACCTATACAAAAGCGTTGAAAGAACCCTGGCTCGACTGTAAAAAAAAAAAAAAAAAAAGGAATACAATAGATTTTTCGTTCTTTTTTTTCATAAACCGAAATATTACGGAAGTAAAATTGCAGTTATAACAAAAAGAGAAATAATAACAATGAAGAAATGATGAAAAAAATACCGTCGCGCATCGGTAAAATATAATTTTTAATAAAAAAAAAAATAAAAAAATAAAAAAATAATGATAATATATTTAGCGTGTAATATTTAAAAGGAGTAAAAACTTTTTGAGAAACGATATACAAATATATTGTAGCTAATTTTAACGATTCCTACAGATAAAAATGTATATCGCATACAAATCTAAATGACAACTATAATTTAATGTTTAAAAAAAAACAATACATATTTTAATGAACTCTTTGACAGTTTTGTCAGTTCAATATCTGTCATTTCCAGCCGCTCCCGTATGGCCAATGTGTCCGGACGTTTTGGACGTGCTTTGTATACACGGTCGTGGGCTTAGGTCAAAAACACGCTATCGAAAACACAAACGGCAGTAAAAGAACGTAAAGGTCAAATCCTACGACCAGAGAAGAACACTGTAGATGGTCGCGTATGACGCCCAGTTTTTACAAATAGACGAGAAAAGAAAGAAAAAAAAAAACGAAACGAAACGAAATGGAGAGGACAGCGGTGAAAGAGAATGGGAAATTGAGATGGATCTATATGACACGGCCCGAAGTCGGCTCGAAACGATCGTCGGACCGTCGCAAATGAAAATAATATACGGACAATTAATGTTCCTGCAAAACCGCGTGAGCCATTACACGCACGCGACTATAACGATGACACTTGCTCTCGAGTAAGTATATCCGGTCCGATTTACTGGCAGTTTTTCACGGATGATATGACATGGCCTAGGTTGGACCTGGCCCGACCGAATAACTTGAAAACTAGTGCGACGCGAAAAATTGAACGTGAAAATATATTTTTACGACGCAATACCTATTCGTTTACTCGTGAAATTAACGAAAATGTAATTTTTAAATCGACGTTTGCTGATTATTTTACCATACAAAGTACAGCATTACCAAACAGAATAAAGAAGGATTAAAACATAAAATATATGTAGGTATTCATATTCACCGAGAAATACGTAAGGTCACAGAGGATTGTAAAAATCATGAACGATTTTTTAAGGGACAACGACACGACATATTTAACTTAACAAAATAATATAATGCGTCATATGACGTATGTACAATATTTTCTTTCGAGTTACAGTATTAACAGGGTTCCACACCACTATACTATCTTTTTTCGTCAAAAATTACTTATTTTAATTCCCTCGGTCCGCGGTTAGATGCGTGCTACGATAACGATAAATACGATAAAAACATACATATAGTTTCTCAATATATTTACTCGGGAGCCATGATGATCGAACCACTTTTTTTATGTTTATATTTGATATTACAATAGAAACCGTTTTCAGTTCGAAACTAGAATCGTATAAAATCGTAAAATAGTACAGAATCCAGTTTATAGTACTAGATTCGTGTGGTATATATAGAAATCCCTTAATGTGTATTTTTTAATTTTAATTTTAATAAAAAAATTAAATGCATCACACATTCAAAAATGTCGTAATAATATAACTATACAAATCGTTATATACACGTTCGAGATAAAAACAATTTAAATATTAAGGATATATATAATACAATAATAATATATATATACGATTATATTACGTGAACCTTAATTTTTACTCGGATTTAAGTATTATATTGTCTATTTTGATAATATAACGGTATCTATAATGCAGGATAATTTAATTGGGTTACATGTAATGTGTAGATATAACGTCTAAGCAGTTTACTACAATCCTACGTCCGTCTATTATATCATCATATTAGGGATTATTAGATAACATATTTTCATCGAATACAATATTCTATTAATTAACGAATATCTATTATTATTATTTTTTATTTCAGAAAATTAATGTTCCGTTAGCATCTATTTCATCTATCATCTATCAATAACGCTAATCCTAATCAAACCTATTCAGAGGAGCCAGATAGCCATAACCCATCTCATAGGGAAAATTTTATATTTTAGATTTCAAGTGCATTGGTTTTACAATTATGTGGCGTTTTTTTTTTTTTATGTGTACACAAAAATTGGAGTAGGATTTTTCAAGCGAAGAGTTTTCTCACAATGAATTCGTTCTAGTTGGTACTTTAAAGAGATGACTTTTTGATCATGCCAATAGTTTTCTAGAAATATTTTTTCGAAAAACATTGTAAATTTAAAAAGTACAATGCCAGAAATTTTAAATGTACACCAAATATTTATTATAGCAAAATAATATAAAATGTTGACATTTTTTTTTCTTTTAGATTCTGAGCGATAATATATTGGTTTAACAATTGTTTTACAAATGTTTTATCTTTGCTTTCAAATCTTTAATAATAATAATAATACGCTATTTTATCCAAGAACCGAAAGAACTATATGGACTAACTTTTCTGTATTGCTTATTAATGTTGAAATTGAAAAATAGTAGGTAAACAAAAGTGTGTAATTTTAGAATGGATTGACCTTTTATTGTTTTGCTCATCAAATAGAGGCACCTAATAACAAAATACCCCCTTTTTTGTGAATCCTGGCTACACCAGGGTCTCCTATAACAATTATTTATATGCAATTTCAACATATTTTTTGATATTATGAACAATATTCAGAGACAAGAATTTATACAAGAACATTAGACATTTAATACCTCTTTTTTGGAATATATGAATTATTAATATCCCAAATAATATTATAACTTAAATTGAATGTATTTCTATATATTTATAAATACATAAATATATATTATTATTTAATATATTATATACCTTCAGGTCTGCAACTTTAATATACATTTCCTGGTAAAATATATGGAAGTTAAAATGTCCTAGCATTGTATTCAAAAATAATTTTCATATACTAAAGATATATTAAATATACTAATTTCTAGCCATATTTATACTTTATAAGGTGCATGATAAACCGAACTTAAATTAAATTAACTTTATAACAAATTTATGTCCATCAAACCTATGTTGTATAAGAATATATTATAGTTTATATTTCGGAACAACCGCATTTTGAACGTGAAACTTTAAAATTCAAAGTATACATGGATACATATAAATTATAAAATATATAAGTAGGAATAAGTTCTTATAACTTTCTTAGACATATGGATAGATTGCAGGATTTCGCCCCTTAGGCATTATAATCTCGAGACGAGCCCCGTGTTGGCATGGGCACAATTCCAGGAGGACAAACTTACTGAATTATAATATTTTCATATTACGTTTTTATAATACTACAATAGTTCCGATTTATTTAAATCTGGAAATACAGGACCACGATCCGAGTCACCGGCCGAAAATTTCAATAAGGATGATACGGTAGTCTATGCAAAAATATGCGTATTGAAAAACTAATTAAATAATTACACCGCTGGCATTTTTAATTTGCAATTTTTTCCACCGCCGTCTCTGTAACTCGTTCGATTACGATCGCGTGCGAATATTCAACAACACGATTATTTCGGTCTCGATTTAAAACCCAATTGCGATTTCGGACGATGACGAAAACGGACGATGTTTCTCAACACTTTTTCCTGTACCGATGACCTGTATGTGTCCGATCGCGAAATGTATTCGAAATAATATATTGCCGTTACTGTAAAAAAAAAAAAAAAAAAAAAAAACGAAAAATAATAATATATATCGTCCCTTATTTTCCGAAAAATGATTTGATATTCACACTGTAGCGGGACAGTATATTGTGCATACTATACGACTGTATACGAGGAAACGTAGCAGTCGTTCGCACCGTTATCCCGACTCTGGTCCGGCGGGCACTGGCATATCGTCGGGTGAGAACCTAAAAAAAGCTCTATGTCTGAATTTTTCAAAAACAGTTTTTTTACTACGAAAATACTATACGAAAGGTTTATCTTTTAAGCTTACATCGGTAGTCTTACGACCAATGTTAACAGAGATATGAAAAACGAAATGGTTCTGTGTAATAAAAACTTTCACATTTGTTAGTTTTTGAACGAGTCGATAGAACTTTTTTGTTTTTAAAAATTATACAGTTAATTCAAAAAAAAAAAAATTCTATGTGAAAGGACACACAATGTTGTTAGAACAAAACAGTGTTGCGTGTATATCACACGATATCAAAATAACGTAAACGTAAAACGTAACGTAAAATTCGCGGGTAAACGAGAATATTAATACCACAATGAAATATATTTTATTATCATTATAGTCTATTGGTTTTCACTTGAACAATATTTTATATCACGAAATTATATTCTGTGATTACAATTGAGAAGAAAAAAGTTCTACCGTGCACCAATTAAGTGTTTGCGAGTATAAAAAAAGTGTTATGAATAGTACTGTTTTGTTCTAATTCAATATTGTTATGTTTTTTGGTTGATTATTAACGCTGTGTTACATTTTTACATTTATCTAATAATAATTATGATAAATTATATGTTTTAGCATTTATTTATATTTTTTTCATCTTCAAAGGATGTACTGACAAAAAAAAAAAAAAAATCAATCATCAAACTTTAAAAACGCTCTCCTGAACAATGTATAAATCAGACATGAGACTTTTTTTTGTTCTCACCCCACGATTTTCGTCGTATAAACATTGAACGACGGCGAGAACCGTTCGACCCCTGTAAATCACATCGATCTCGGGCGTGTGGCCCTCCGATCGAGTGACGGCGTGAAGGCGCGATGACATAAAATACAACGTAAAGCGTCTCGCCCGTCGCGTTAAACGATAAACCGAACGTACGCGTCGTATATTATAATATTATTGCGCCAATCCAAGTTTATCAGATCGCGCATATTAACCCTTTCAGTACTACATAGTTTTTTGCATTGTTTTCCTCCGGGACTGCATAAAATTGATATTTTTTCCGCTCAATTTTTATACACTCACAACATTTTCGAAATCGTTCAAAGTCATTAATTGAAGACGAAAATTTTAAAAAAAAAAAGTCAATATTGACCGAGATACTTGACTTTTTAATTTTTGGGGCCAATGGTCCTCAAAATATCACGATTATCGAATAATCGGTAAATGGAATGAAATAACGTATCATATCGGAATATAATTGGTTAAACATATTTTTCTATAAATAATAAATAATGATTTTTTAAATTCGAATCGTGGAGCGTAAAATTTGCACGCAATTCTTATATCACCAATAATGAAATAACCTATTGAGGACCTCTGATAAAAGCAAAAATGAAAATATTGATTTACATCACGGAACAAATCGTAATTTAATTTTAATTTTTTTTTTTTTCAAAAAATTTTAAATTTCATTGTCTATCGAATGATATAGATTTCACGTAGGTATATAGAACGAATAGATAATGTTTTATATACCTTGACGAGTATACTCGTCCATAACACTCAAAGGGTTAACCGAATCGTGTGCATAATACGCAACGTGCGAACATTGTACCGGAGGCGAGTCGAAATCGTGGAAAATTATTGGGATTGAAACAGTTGCGTGTTTGGGGGGCAATTTCCCCGGGTGCCTAAACATTAAATCCCATTAAGGGAAGCCGCGCCGGTGTAGATGTAAACATTTTTAAATGACAATATTGTTTATTAATTTAATACAAAATTGCAAAAAATTAATTCTCCGTTTTGATTTTTCGATTTTCTTTTCTTATTATAGTGCAGCCGGTGGATTAAGAATTAAAAAAGACGTGATAAACGCATATTTTGCAGCCATGGAGGTCGTATTATGTACCATGTACCTCCATGGTTGCAGTCTTATCTCTACAGTAATATTGTGAAATTCGTGACGAAATAGATGGGTATGTCAGCAGACAGCAACAATACGAATTTTAGTCCGATATGCGCATCCTTACTTTTTAACATATTCTCCGTTTTCCATTCAATTCTGTAGTGATAGCTTGAAAATATATGCTTGGTATATGTAACCAATGAGAGGCGGAGAACCTAATAGGTACATGGTAAAAAGTGGAGATACTTCACAGAGATGTGCGTATCACAATGTTGCTGACATACCTATCTATTTTGTCATGGTGAAAGTTATATTCTGTGGAATGGTTGAAATTTGAAATATACAGTAAATAAATAGTATAGTATAAAGTATAATATATAGTATATTTCAACCATGTTCTGTGAGTGAACCCGTCAAATTTCACCATTGAAAAAAATAAGTCAACAGAATAATAAACATGTATTTTTTTTAATAATAACATTTTACTTTAGTAAAAGTAAATTTTTATTTTCACGTACATTTTACTATTAAGGTATGTATAAAGTTAATTTTTTATAATAATAAAATGAATAGTAGGTACATTTTTCTGTTCAATTATTTACAATTGCAATTTAGAATACTTTTCAGTGTTTATTTGATAGACATTGAGAGTGACTAATTATTGGAAAATTGTATGCTTGCTTATGCCTTATTTACTTATTGTTTTCTGGTTTTCGCATGAATGTAGTATTAAAATGGTTGGAAAGAAGAAAGCTAGTGGTGCTTATTATAGAAAAAAAATAAACATAATGCTATTCAAATGATCAAAGTTTTGGACAAAATTCTGAAATTGTACGATTATTTTAAAACAAATGTTCTAAAAAACCAAAATTTAAGAATAATAATTATTTTTTATTCATCTTTCGTTTTTTTCTTGATTTATAAACTTTTATTACTTTTTTAACACGTTTTTTTTTTCTTACTACACTCCTCGCCGAGTAGTCATAGAGTTTAAATTTCAATAAAATATGAAATATGAGAATATATACCATGCAGTTACAGAGGGTTATTAATATTAATATTTTATAAGGTGACTGATAGTCAATGTAAGAGCATCAATAAGGAAAATGACATTGTTAGAGAACCATTGGAAATACTAAAATCTAAGGATCAAAAGTTCGTGTCAGTTAGTACAGGAAATAATATTGTTACAACAGAGTAAGTAAAACGTTGGTTTTTCTATTAACTTATAAAGTCATTACAAATATTTAACATTATTCTTATTTTTGATTAGTCATTCCATTGAAAACGTTTGTGATCAACTAATAATGGAAAAAAATATTGGTTTTGGTGATGGTGCACATGGCAAACTTACTTTTAATCCTAAATAATATACTTTTTTCAATAATAAAGTTAAAATTTACAGTCCTAAGCATACAAAAATATATAAATAATATTGACTATAAATCAATACAAAAATATATTTTACTTTAAAAATTACAGACACAATTTTCATTGAATTTTAAACAATTTTTTTATATTTCTTGTGCAGGAACGATCCAGAATTATGGGTAATAGATGAAACAATTACAAATTATTATAATTTAATGGTTTTAATCAAAATTTGGATAACACAGATTTCTCTACATCGAAGAGACTTTATACAAAACGTATTCGTAGTGTTCAGCATTCCTCGGATAGGTATTTCAGTATTAAGTTTGTTAAAACTAAGTTTAATAAGTAGTGAGCCATTTGATCGCAAATTTCTGGTGTATTCTAATAGTACTGGTAACATTTACTGTGGACCATGTCAGTTATTTGGAAGTATATCTGTTTTTGCTACAGTTGGTTTTAGTAATTGGAAGGAAGGAGAAGAAAACATATTACATAATGAAAATTCGATTACTCATAAAACTTGTGTTGTCAATATGTCACAGTGAGTTTCTGTAGTAGCACTTATAGATAAACAACTGATTTTATAAGTAGAACCTGAAAAAATATATTGGGAAAAGGTATTGACAAGAGTAGTAGCTATTGTAAAATCTTAATGTACTCGAGGATTGTCATTAAGAGGACATGATCAATTTTACTCTACTCACAATTCCATTTTTATTATGAGTTTAGAGCTCATAGCTAAATTTGATTCATTTTTTTCCAACCATATATTATAATTTGGTAATAAAGGTAAAGGAACCACATCTTATTTATCTTTTACAACTTTTGAACATTTTGTAAAAATTATGACTGAAAAAGTAAAAAGAAACTATATTGAATAAAATTAGAGCAGCAAAATATTTTGCTATAGTTGTAGATTCCACACCTATGTGATAGTCCAGAGTCCATCAAATGTGTAAATATGAATGGTGAACCTGTTGAAAGATTTTTACAATTTTTTGCTAATGTCGGGCATAAATCTAAAGATTTGGCTGATGCTATTTTTATGATATTCGGAGTAAATTATTTAAATATAAAAAAACTGTCGAGGACAATCATACGAAAATACGAGTATACGTATACTCTGGGCTTCAAGCTAGAATAAAAGAAGCTTGTCCACATGCAGTTTTCATACCATGTGCTGCACATTCATTAAACTTGGTCGGTGAATGTGCAGCAAGCTGTTGTACACAAGCAGATGATTTTTTTAATTTTCTTTAAAATCTATAGGTATACATTATTTTCTTCTTCGACTAATCGTTGAAATGTATTAGATGAATGCCTTTCAAAAACAGGAAAATTGACGATAAACAGATTAGTCAGCTTGTCAGACACATGGTGGTCAGCAGGCCATAATGCTTGTTTGAGCTTTTCGCGCAACTACAATGCAATTTATACAGGCATTAAATATCTTAAAGAATAGTCCAGTGGAGAAACAAACTAAATGTGAAGCAAAAGGTTTGGTAAAAAAATTGAACAATTTGGAAATGGGTATACTTTGGGTATACTCTCTTTGGAATGATGTATTAAAAAGATTTAACTGTATAAGTAAAAAACTGCAGAGTGTAAAAATTGATTAACAATAGCTATTTCTTCATACAAATCATTAATAAAATATATTGAAGACTTACAAAATAGTTTTTCATATTATGAAAATTTAAGTATAGAGAAATCTAGTGTCAACAAATATAAATTTGAACGAACAATAAAAAAAAAAATGCCTTATGATGAATCAAATTAAAATGATACTACATTTCAAGATAGGGATTCATTCAAAATAAATATTTACATTGTAATAATGGATTCTTTACTTGTCGAATTAAAAAAAAAAGAAAAAGTGCTTATACTACCATTAACTTTAATTTTAGTTTTTTTCTTAATTTAACTAAATTATCACTCTCCGAGGTAAAAGAAAAAGCCAAGCAATTACAGCAACAATTTCCTAAGGATCTTGGTCCGTCTTTTTAAAATGAATATATCCATTTTCGCGGTCATTTATATGAAAAAATTAAAAATTATCCATCCATGAGAGTTATAGACTTATACAAATTACTGAAAGGTCCTAATATTTCTGGTATTTATCCATATGTAGAAATTGCATTACGCATGTATTTAAGCTGTCCTGTATCTAATTGCTCTGCAAAACGTTCATTTAGTTCACTAAAGAGAATAAAATCCTACTTTAAATCAACTATGGATTATGACAGACTTAATTGATTGGCTATACTGAACATAGAATTAGAAATTACGAAGTCCCTTATATATAAAGAAATTATTGAAGACTTTGTAGTTCAGAAGACACATCGCAAAGTTTGCGACGCAAACTATTTTAATCTCACATTATGCCAATAATTAATATGTACCTACTAATATGTTTAAGATTGTTTTTTATTCAATTTAAATTTTCATTCAACAAATGTTGAAATAATTTTTTTTTTTTGTAAAATTTTTCTCTTTTATTCATAAATTTTTTTTAAAAATAATATATTTTTCGGTATATAATGTATGATTATGATATTTTTAATTAAAATACATAATTGCATAATACTATATGGCGAATATGCTTAAGTACAATTTTTTTTTGAAACAAGTTCATTGTGTTCGATGCTCCTTAAAATTTAATGAGGGAAAAGAGGACTTCACTATTTTTTTTTTTTTTTTTTAAGGGGGGTGGTGTCAAAACATAAGTCACGATGCGCAGAATTACTAAATTTGTCTCTGAATTGAAAAATGAGTAGATCGATGTTGAACTTTTCGTGGGAATATAAAATAATCACATTACTAGATTTTCGGGAAAGTACGTTTCGGCCTTTAGAAAATAAATGTAGATCTAAGAAATATAATATTGAATTCAAATTTTAAACGAAGAAATGGTATACAAATATAAAAAAAAAACAAATACACACCGTACAGATGAATGGTAGGTATTATAAAGAGGACGCTACACCAACGATTTTTCAATGAAAAACTTACATTAGTATTTTTCATTATTATCAACTTACAAGCGTGTTAGAAATACATGACAAAAAACAAATTATATCTAAGAACATTATCTAGCGACTGATTGAGCCGATTTTTGAGATATGCATTTTACGCCTTTTTTTTGACCTGTTAAAATATCAATTATTTTTTTTTTTTTTTAACAGCTTATAAAAAGTGTAAAAATACGTAAATCGAAAATCGGTTCCATCAGTAACTCAAGAACTTTGTTCTTTATGTTTTATTTTTTATTTCATCTTTTTACAGTATTCTCAAGTCGATTAAAATAAAAAATGCGTAACATGTTTTTTTTTTTTTTAACAAATATCGTGATTACACGACAAAATGGTACTGACACAGGTCTATTTTTACATTAGTTTTAAAATATTTTTAATTTGTTTGATATTTTATTTTTCTTAAAATTTAATAAAAATTGCCTATACAAAACCCCTTAAAAATCGGGTGTGTGTCGTCTTCTCAAGGCATGATTCCTTAGATTGCACCTGTAGATATTATTTACTCATCATATGTTATTAACAATACTATAGATTGTGTTTAAATGTGCACAGATTAAAACAGTTAGGTACCTACGTGGAGCACTGGATAATGTTGTTTAAATAATAATAATTATTATATTTTTTTTTTTTCCATTATTTTTAATATTTTAAAATTTTTGAAACATACTTATAGTTAATAATATCAATACTGTTTTATAAATATACTATTAAATACAACAATAAAAAAAATGATACTGACATGGGACTACTTATAAATGATTTCATCATTGTTAATTAATCAATTATCTTGACATTGCTTAATTATAATTTAGCTCTAAAAAATATTTGCTGACAATTCAAACAAATATGACAAAAAACGGTTCATTGAAAAAACCCACACACTGATATTTATATTTACGGAGAAAATTTAATTGTCTTATTAATTCTTTTGAAATTTAACTTTTATATTCATAAAAAAAATTTAATTTTATTGATCAATATTATTATATCGCATAATATAAAAATTCGCAAACTACTACAATCTGGTATTTGACTTGAATAAACTTTATTTTTAAATCGTCATACACCTTCCAAATTCGAGATCCACGTTTGTTAGATCAAAAGAAAGAACATAACTTTTAATATACTTTCTCTAACAGCTTTATTTTTAATGTTAAAAAGTTAAAATTTTTATACATATCAAATTAAAAATATATTAGACTTTATATAATAGTAATAAAAAATGTTCAAAGAAAACTAGTTTAGATAATTTAGTCATTGTAGAGTCAAAATATATACAAAATACGAAAGATGATAATATTTACTATAACGTAGCGTAATTTTTTTCATGTTTTTTTTTTAAATTTTAAAATTTTGCGATATTCAACCACGGATTTTAGGCTTTCAAATAAACGTAATGAAAAAAACCTTTACACTCGAGCACAGTAAATATACTCATCTTTCATATTTTTTAATTGTTAGATTTTCATTTTTTATAAAACTTTATAAAAAAGGCCTATACAGAATCCTTTAAAAGCTCATGTATAGAAACATAGGACGTATCACCCCTAATTCTTAAGGGGTTTTGTATAGGCTATTTTTATGAAATTTTAAGAAAATTTAAAATCCAACCATTCTCAAGTCCTGTGTCAACACCATTTTTAATTGTCGTAAAATCACGATATTTGTAAATAAAAATATGTTTACGCATTTTTCGTTTTAATCAACTTGAAAATATTGTAGAAAGATGGAATAAAAAATAAAATATAAAGAACAAAATTATCTAGTTTAGAGCTGATTTGTAATATATTCATTTTTACAAGTTTCATGAGCTGTTGAAAAAATATAAAAATCGATATTTGAAAAGCTCAAAAAACGTGTAAAAATGCATATATCACAAATCGGCTTCATCAGTCGATAGATAATGTTGTTTTCATTTTTTCTTTCGTATTTCTAATACGTATAAGTAATAAAAATGTAGGGCGTAAGAATTTTTTTTTCCATTACTTTAAAAAAAAATATTTTAAATTACGTAATGTGTAGTTTCATTATACAGTAATGAGTACCTACTTTAAATAAATTACTTCAATTCCCAAGACTCAATAAAAACATTAAAATAAAAATGTTTTATTATTTTATTATTAAATTTTTTATTTAAATATTTCTTAAAATTTTGATCTAATTTTTAGTGGTGTTGTGTAAAACCTATTAGTAACCTAAATTTACACTCATATAAGTTTATAAATAGTTCTTATAAAATCCGAGAATAAAAAGTTCGGTCAATTTTCAAATTACTTATTTTATCAACCTATCTTATCGAAAATACTTTAGAAGTGAACGACTATCTTCCAGAAAACGAACGCCAGTTTCCGCCTTAAGTGGAATATTTTTTAAATTAATTAATTAATAATATTATTTCCGATAAAATACATAAACAGAGATATACGAATTGCACTCAAAATTAATTCTACTAATGAGGTGGTTTACTTAATAAAAGTTAAACTTACAATAAGATGTCACAATCAAACGAATGTTAAATTCGAAGTTTCGCACTCAAAAGGTGTTGAACTAACAAATATTCTTACATAAAAATAACTGCATTTACAAGGTGTTGCTAGTGGTAAATATTACAATGTATTATTATAATTACTTATGGAAAATAGTGGTGTGCAAAATTCAGAGTTCATCATGCAAATTTATACTAATGGTATGCTAAATATTAGTAAAGAAAAATTTATAAAAATGTCAGTTAATGGCTGGGGGGGAGGCTAGTGAAACATTGCGTCAGCCCCCTCCCTAAAGTTTTTTATTTATTTCTCAGAAAATAGAATCGTGTAAATTTTGAAAATTATCGTTCCATTTCATGCTAATTCCTCGCTAAATATTGGCACACATAAATTGTAAAAATTCCCCAGTGGGTGGAGGGGAGGCAGCGAAACGTACGTGACTTTACGTGTATACAGTATACAAATACATACATTTATAACCATGTTGCGTAGTCAGAAAATAAAAAACTTGATTGACTTACTTATTTTGAAAAAATAGAAGAAGAAGAAGCTATTATACAAAATATGTTTTAAAAAAACAAAGTAAAATTTTTCAAGCTAAAACAACTAAAGATTTTTTTGTCTGTGACGTAACAAACTGGTCGCGTGTCTAGACGAGTTCTAAGGATACGCTGCACCTTTATAATTCTACACATGGTATATATATTATTATATACTATGGTTTTACAATAATGTGTTTTTTTTTTTTTACATATCTAAATACAATTGATATTTTCACGGAAACATAACTTTTTTATGCTATTTTTATAGAAAATTTAATTTGGTACGTAGGAACATACCTCAAAGAAGTTGTAATAATAGGTCTTCTTTGAACAATTTACTATGTGTAATATAAAACGATTAAAACAAAAATGATTTTCATTATTTTATTGTCAATCAAAAAAAATTATTTAAGAGACGTTGCATAAGTATTCATTATTATTTACTACCCTATAGTAGCACTAGGATTCCTCAGGGAGTGTACAGGATTCCCTTTCAGGACAGTGGGAATTCTGATAGAGTTCCAACAGAGTTCTGAATATCGAATGTTCGTCCCAAGGAATCATATTTAAATACGCCAAGTATATTCAGGAAAATCTCATAGAATCCCAATAGAGTCTTCCTGGATATCAATTGTTTGTCCCTAGGAATCCTGTCAAGGAGTCCTATTTGGAGACCACCAGGAATCAAATGGAAACCAATTAAATTATAAAAATTATAAAATCAAAAATAAAATCAGTGCCACGAATGAGGGAGCCTTCCGATGGGTCACATGACGTTTGATGGTCCTCCCTCGTGGTGGGAGATGATTGAAAGTCCGTAACGAATTGCTAACTTCTAAATCGAAGATCGAAATAATTTTGATCACCCCCGTGCTCGAATCACACACGCCTCAAACACATCATACGTTCACATATAACACCTGTTTTTCTGTAAATTTTACAACAAATCTTGATTCCAGCAATTTGATTCGAACCTCCGATCATAATTTTCTTAACAATTTTTGTACTCATGTTTAACCCACCGAGCTATGCTCCAGGGATACAAATGTAATTGAAATTGTGGGTAAATACTCGTAAATGATCGAGTATGGTATAAGATTACACTTACGACAAAGACACTTTTTGAATCTCCGCAGTGCATTAACAGCCAGAATAGTCTTGGACCGGTAGCAAAGTGTATTATACACCAAGTCATATAACATACTAAAAGTCACTTTTTTTGGTAGTCCAAACCCTAATTTTGGATTGCTCATAACTCAAGGGAGAGTGGACCCAGTACCTCGTGGTTTTAGATATCCCCTTGTTATTTAAAGCAAATGGGTGCCCATTGGAAGGCCAATGGAGGGACATAGATCCTCTAGAGAAAATCCAGAAAAGCGACTTTTAGTATGTTATATAAATACTATGTATATAAAATACTTTTAAATAGGTCCAAGTCCAATCTGATTATTATTAAATTTGCAGTGGTAATTCAAAATGTTATTTTGAATAAATAAATGTTTTCAAACGTTTCCCTCCTTTATCATGCTCATCATCGTATACTATTCCACGGGCATTTCTGCATACTCTCAATTCTACGATACCTTTATTGTAGGCAAGGAATATTTTACTGACTGTAAGAGTTCTCTGTGGGATTCCTAAATGGGGGACACTAATATAATTTCACAAAGATTCCTGCTTAGTCTGAGGATTCCCCTTTGCTACTAGAGTATATCGACGTGATAAAATTTTCAAAAACTGATGATTATTTTCTGGTTACAGAAATTCACAAATGTATGGTATAAGACAAGTAATAGAGTAATAGATATGAAAATAAAAAACTAAAAACTGTGAAAATAACCTGAAAACAATTTTTGAAAAATTTAGTGTTCTTAAAAACAGGAAAAATTCACCAATAAATGAATTTGTCAGGGAATTAGTAGCGAAATGTAATTTATTTTTCCTTTAATAATCGAATCTGACAAAACGAACCTTGCTGGCTATATTCGAGTAAACAAATTGTTTTCATTTTACATCGTAATTATTTTCAAAAACATTGTAAATTTGGTAAACTGCATTCAAAAACTCTTGTATGCCTCCTCCGGGGCTTGAAAACAGTTTTTGAAAACCTGTTATAAGAATAGCGATTTTCGTCAGTTTATTGTAGATATAGGTACTAAAACCGTAACTGACGCAATAAGTTCGGAAAACCGAATAAACCGAAATCACGGAAATCGTTACTTTTCCCGAAAAATCCAATGATTTGTTTAAACAATCCGATGGGGCCTGTCCGAAATTACGCGTGCGGCGTCGTTTACGTTCAATAATTATATTTTAAAATTCGTCTCGCCCTCCCGTTAAAATTGTCTAAGGACGCCCCCGGTTAGAACAACGGGAAGAGGGATGACTGCTAGCGGTTAAGTAAAATTGATCGGCACTACGACATATTCGGCAGAACCGCCGAGAATATAATATACCTAAGCTTCGTGTCTATATATACATATTGCTTTATATATTATATCCCTAAAATATACGCAGTTCCCTCGGCCCTTCGCAAACTTTTTCCACCGACTTCGCCTATATAATAATATGTGTAAGGGAATACTGCAAAATTAACTGTTTCGCCGGCGCCATGGTACTTCAGTAATTTTATTCATGAAATAAGTTTTAATTGAGACGTATGTGTTGGCCACCAGCACGCCGCCACACCTCACATGTCTTCGGTCCCCTGGACAAAGACGATTCGTCGTCAAACACACGTGCGCGCGTAGAGACTAACGAGTGTATAAGCCGTAGAAGACCATTTTCCCTCCCCCCCCCCCCAAATATTTTCCCTGGGCGTCATTTTTTATCACTATCAACACCCTTATCAACCAAAATATTAGGATCGTAATAACATTCAAATTTCTCTATACGTACAATATTACAATAGAAAACTCTCATAACACACTATCAACAAATTTAAAGGTTAGCTCAAATAAAATATAAATGTTATGACATTTTATAAATTATGATAAACCCGAAATCACGAAAATATCACAAGCTTAATTGCGTACCTGTATACGTATTTCGATGATAACTTTAATATTTCATCAACTTCGACGCGAAACAAGAACTTGGTGTTTCAATAAATTGTTTAAATACGTATACGCCGTTAAAAGTGTTATTATTTTTAAAATTTTGAATTTGTAACAATTATGGCTCAAAAGTTGTTGCATTTATTGGGTGTTTTTTTTTTTTTATCTATTATATTAGTTTTAAGAACATATTTCTTGATTTTATGAGTTTTTAGCACATATTTGATATTATTAACGCATTATATTGCCTAATTAATAACGCGATATATACGGCTTATTTCTACGGGTTCTACGACATTTAAGTGCATGACAATTCAGCACATACAGCATTTCAGCGTAATCAATTTCAGCGCGGATTGGGGATTTTATAGTATTATGCTCATCGTCAGTAAAATTATTTTAAGTTTTGGTAATAATGTATAAAACAAATGTAGTTAATTTAAGAATGTCACTATTATTATTTTCATAGAATTCAAAATAAAATAATATAAAAAATACATAATATGTATTTCAAATTTCTGAACAATTATTAAGATGTTTCCAACAGGACTTTTTGAACTTATCTTTAACCTTCTTTTACATCGAAAACGAAATTAATACAAAATAATTACTCTAAAATGATGCCATTATTTTTCTCGCTTTTCTAGGAAACTCATTGGTTTTAGTTTATGGGGGCATCTATAGGATATTAAATATCCTTAGGCCCATGCTCGCGGCTATACACTGTTTTTATCGCGAATATTTATATTTATTTCTATTTAAATAACGAGATAAACTCAAGTATACATATTGAGGCGAAAAAAAATAATAAATAAACCAACATAATATAAAACTTTATAAAAAATAATTCATTTCACAAAAAAAAAAAAAATACAAAACATTTAAATAAATGTTTTGATAAACATAAATATATATAAAATAAATAAAAGAGAATAGATTTGTAACATTAACACTACCAGTGACACTTGTATCTTTTAATAAATTAGTATTAGGGAAACCACTACCAGAACTTGTATTTCAAATAAACTTCCAGAAGGACTACTACAAAACCCCAATTCAATACGTTTAGTTTAATGAAGTTTTGAAGACATTTTTTAGATCGTATTTATACTTGGCGCGGCACAAAGCAAAATTCCGATAGTTATTTGGGAAGTGGATTTAAATTTGGCATGTACCATGGCTTTTTCAAAAACGAACCATTTATGATTTTTTGTAAACCATAAGGGAAACCTTGATTTTTTAAACACAGTTTTTCGGAAAAATCTTAGAATTGAATTATTTAAAGCATCCATTAATTCAGTAGAAGCAAAATTAATATCACAAGTTAGAAGGTAGAATTCCAATCAAATGCACACAAAAAAGATAAAATTCTAGAATAGTCAGTATTAATACAATATAATCGTTGCGTTAAATAAAACTAATTATTGGTATAAAAGTTGCAATAGGCGCTAAGCAGTACGACAGAAAACGTCTGCTCATTATCTTATTTCCTCTTTTCCTTATATTTCCAATTAAAATTCACGTGTTAAATGTAAATACATAAAAAAAAATTGTAAAACCATTTTTACATTTTACATTCATCGCTATGTCTCTGCATATTAACAAACTTATAAAGAATTATTATATTATTGAATACAATATAAAAACGCGACGAATATTCATTGCTGCATAGCTGCATGGCTGCTCTAATCTAAATCAATATAATTTCAAAAGACGAAATTCGCGGCGGAAAACCCCTAAGATTATATACATTTTTACATGGTTGATTTTTAATGAAATCATCACAATAAGTCTATCTATTAATTTTAAAAATTTTAAACTCAAAATCTCATAACCCGACTTCTAATAACTTTCAAAAAAACTGCAAAATATGCCCATATAAAAATTTGATTATTTTACTATATTTAAAATTATCATACATTAAACCCACTCAGATACAAGCAACTTCCAAAATATGATTTACTTAATTTTAAATAATAATTATTTATTATTATTAAACAGTAAAGAATGGTACCTACTGACATTGGACTAATTATAATTTTTAGTTTTTAAATATATTGAAATATTAAACAATACTGTTAAATAGGACAAGCGGGCATAACAGAGATATAAATTATCTCAACTTACGTTTAGGAACCTAAATCTGCCTAAATAGAATCCCTTATAAGTGGCGTTTTCTATATTTACGAGTAGTTAAAACAGACTCGGGACATCAATGAATGTATACAGGAAACTACAGAGAAAAACGAAGGATATAAAATATATTCTAGAGATGAAGTTCAAAAAAACGAATTGAACTTGTTCAAAGAGTTCGACAGTAAACTAAAGGCCTTTTTTTTTGCTTATTTATGTTTTCAAGGAAATATTTCGTCGGAAATGAATCTGTCGGGTCACCTTGAATATTTCTTTAAGGCAGCACTGATTCGAATTTGACATAAATATAACTATAGTTCGATTCGGGTTCGCGTTCGGCTTTAAAACTAAATGTTCGGTCGGATTCGGGTTCGATTTTAAACTTTATAGTTTGGTTCGACACCTAAATATTGAGTTCGACCCACCTCTAAAATATTTCAAAACCCATAATTTTTTTTTTTTTTACATAATCCTTTAGTGTATTATATTAATGAATGAATATGATTTCCATAGTTTTCCTCGTCAATTTTCCGCGGAAGGATCGCCAGCCATAAAACGGTGCCACTCGGTTGACCTGTAAACGTTCGTACAAAATTGACTCGTACATTTTTCGCCAAATCGATAGCAATCACGTCCACTCGTATAACATTACATGTACCACACTATTTCCTGCGTTTGTCAGGACGCCCCGAGTTCATACGTAGAATCCGATATTTGGTCTCGCTACACAATGCAGTCCAGTCATATAGATGTACATTATTATTTTATTTATTTATTAAAAGTCCCGGTGGATGGCCAGAGGTATTGTCGCTTATCAAGACTATTCAATGTCGTTAAAGGACGAGTATATCCAAAAGGACACCGATATTCTTGGAATTAATTCAATATTCGAAAAACTGTCGAAAAAACCATTTCCATTAAATATTATTATATTTTATAATATAAAATATATATATATATATTATACATTATATTTTGTTTTTACATAGAAATGAGAACGCACAGATTTTCTAAGGATTTTGTGTATTTTCGTTTCTCTTTTCTTTTTTTTTTTTTTTTTACCATAGAAACTGTGCTTTCGACAAGTTAAAAGCATAAAAATTGTCTGGCGATTCCGTTGTATTTTAATCGAATAATAGACGAGACATTTCCCGCCAATCTAATGATTTTAGATATTTGGATATTTCGTAAGCGTTTCACGGGTATTTGGTATAGGCAATTTTGTATACGGATCGACATTCGCGGTGTGTGTACCATAGATCAAGGAGTAATATGGTTCTTGACGTGTAATTTGTGATTTTGCCATATCACTCTTTTCTTATTTTCATTCAAACGGGGTATGACTATACACCTATATGCATTGTGCACATATCTACATATTGAAAGTCCAGAGACAGTGCAGCATTTCCTAATTACCATCTTCCGTCAAACAGCAAGATCGATTGAATGAAGTGATATGATTTCTTAAAAACCGATTCATCTATTCACCGTAAAATCTTCTTAAGAACAGTCAAGCTAATTATTAATCAATTTTTCGTTTCTTGAAATTTCTTTGAATGATGAGTGTATTTTTCAAAAATAGATTTATAAGAGACAAGAAATTTGGGAGATTAATGATTGGTTCGATCATTCTCAATAATTAAAGTGCCCGTGTGAATGTCGGTTTTTATGTGCAACCGAAAGAAATTTGTTTACGAGGATAAAATCTCTGCCAGCTTACTTTATATGGGTAAAATATTTTATGGCAAAAAAAAAAAATACCCAGGGAGAAAATATCCTTGCGGGGGATGTCATAGATTCTTCGTTTGAATTGCCACGTTCAAATCCGATTCCAACAAAATGTCAATTTTTGAAACCAGTTTAAATACAAAAAATAACGCAGAAAATATTGAACGTGGCAACATCCTAAATAATATCTTTTTATAACCGCCAACGTCATGGATATTGCTAATCGTAATGGACCACCACTACGCCGCCATCGATAACAAAACTTTTATTAAGACACCGAGAGGGGAGGGAGTAATCCCCTCAAAAATATGATACACATTATGATAATGAAATATATAACAGAATATACAAAAATATATTATTAAAGGTATATAAGTTCTTTCCAATCTTCATAAATCCTAAAATACCTAATTGTGAATCCAATTCCTACTTGAAACCGAAACCCTAAAAATATTGTATGTTATTTATTAACTAAAATTTAATCGATTATTGTCTGGAATATAACAAAAATAATGAAACCGATTTTTGCCCAATGATTTCTAAACCCAAAGTGGTTGAACACCCACGTGAACCCATTACACAGAACCCGAGTAAATTCAAAACTAAATAAAAAAGTCAATTTGATTCGACTCCCGGTTTTTTCTAATAAATATAAATACTTTGCAATAAAAATGGTTTTCTAGAATTTATCTTGGCCTTTAAAAATTGTCTGAACATATGCGTTTATAAGGGGTTCTATATAGGCAACTTTTAAGACATTTTAAGAAAAATAAAAATCGAATAGTTTAAAAATATTTCATGATATTTTAAAAGTAATTAAAATATATCCTCATTTTATTGTTCTGTCATTACGATATTTGTCAAAAAATTTGTTTACTAAAATCTATTTTAAACGTGTTCATAAAGTGATATTAGTGGTATAACCTGGCATCCCTACTTGGCCAAGGACCAATTAAGATTAGAGCGAGTCAAACATAGATTCCTATCATACGCCGCATATTAAATCATCGCTTATACTGCAACAGCATGTATCTCATATTTTTAAGTGTTATAGGAGAAACAAAAAATCATTTTCACAAAACAGCTTATCTCATTTATTTTGTTTTGACAATTATACATTAATACCTATCTCGAAAAATATATTCATCAATGAGATACGTTATGTTAAAACAAGTATAGGTATTAGTAGATTTTATATAGTTAAAATTTTCGTTATTTACATTATAACCGTGTAAACCATAAAAAAAAAAAAAAAAAAAATATAGAAAACATAATTTCGGCAATACGTCTTGTTTCATTAATTTTGACAATAATATCATTTTGTCAAATTTTAAGATACGCAATGTTGCAGAATAATTGATAATATTTTCAATATATTCCTATGAACATATAATCATCCTCCTCACAAAATGTTACGTAACTTAAATAATTCTAATTTCCGACTATAATTACAAAATTGATAGAAGGCAATATTTTGGAATTAACTTAATTACAGTTTTTTCAATTAGCTTGAAAAAATTTCGAAAAATTAACTTTTTAAAACTACAATTCCTTTTTTATGTAATTAGTAAATTAAAAATTGAAATTCAGTTCAATTCAAAACATTATTCCGTATCGATTTAATAATATGTGTTTTAACTCTACAAATCGCTTTATGAATAATCTGTTTTCCGTAAACATGATTTTACCACAGATAATCGTCAGTGTATCGTTCTTTTGATAAAAAAAAAAAAAAAAAAAAAGAATTGATTACCAACAACATTTTATAGTCCTCAATACTCGTACCTAATGTCCTTATGGCCTAAAGACTAATTGATTTTTCTTTTAACGCGTTCGACAGTTGATTTTATTCGTCCAAGTATACTTCTATTTTTACGCGCAGTGCATATAACGATAATGGACAATTAACTGCGACACTCGATCGATCTGTGTTAAGCACCACCCCCTTCTCCTAAACGATGACATTCGTCCACCGTTTGTAATAAATTACTGTTATTATTGTTTTTTTTTTTTTTTTTTTAATTAAAACTCATAAATCACGCCGACCATTCGAAAGAGATTTACACAGATTTTTGACGACCGAGCAGCAAACAGCGCGTGCACGCGATACGAATATTATATAAATACGCATACCTATATATATATATACACACCGGTATCAGAACTAATTTTCCACGTTGTGATAAACAACCGTGGTAGAAAACAAAAACATTTAAATGCAAAATACCAATTACAGAGTACCTAACCTAATCCGCTGATCGTATCGTCTAGCGGTCTACAGGTAATACGCGAGTGATAATTACGATTATAAATCGTATTACACTTATTCCATTTGCGTTTGTACAAACATTTCACTATTCTACGCAGTAGTGGATCGCCTCCTCCCCGTAACCATTTTTTTTTTTTTTTTAAACTTTATTGGTTGCATTATTTTAATATATACGACTATAGTCTATAATAAATCATTCGAAATAAACTATATATAATGATTTCAATGTTTTGTCTAAACCACTGACATTAATGTACATAACAAGTATTTGTTAATTACCTCTATATACTCTAGAATGTACTGATTTTTGATATCCGAAGAAATGAAAAATCTCGATTTGACAAAATCGTATTTTTGCCGTTTTTTCATCATTCTTTCGTCGTTTTTTCTTACGCGTTTAAAAACTAATGAGAAAATCGAAAAAATATCTGTTTTAAGTACCAACTAGATGCAATTTTCAACCGGAAACAGTGTTAGCTGGTAAAGATCGGAATACTCCTTCTAGTATAAAACTTGTCAATAGAGAAAAAATAATAATAAATAAACGTCACTTTTTTCCCCGTCGATTTTTTAAATTTAGTTAAATTAATGCACGACTAACATTATATTACATTTTTCGAGTCTTAAAATCTCATTTTACCAACTATTTAGACTTAAATAGCCCAAAATTAATAATTTTGTTCAAAAAATTTAAATTACTATAAAAAAAATCGTGACTAAGATTTTTTTAAATTTAATTAGAGTAACGTATGTTTAACGTTGAATAAAATTTTCAGATCTTAAAAACCAAAATTACCCATTTTAGGACTTAGAAACCTCTAAATCTAATATGTCTATAAATAGCCGAAAATTGCAAAAAAAAAAAAAAAAAATTTTAAATAATTTAATCGACGTGAATAAATTACTAAATAAAATATTCGATGCAAGTTTCAGGATTTTAAAGTCATTATTTTCGAAATGACAAAGAAATGAAAAATCTCGATTTGACGAAATCTTGATTTTTTGATAGTTTTTCTTTACGAATTAAAAAAACTATTGAGAAAATCGAAAAATAACCTTTTTAAAGTATATACATAGATAAGTCATATTGTCATAAAACACTTACAACACGACTTCTATCCGAAAGTTACTCGCATAAAAACAAAAAAAATAACATTGTAAAATCAATAGCGTCCTGGCTATATACCTACTCTCCGAATCTAAAAGAGTTGATAAAAATCAAGTCATATGATTAACTTTCCTTTTATCGTCTATATTTTAGACATCTTAACCTAAATTACTTATTTATATATACATACTATGATAATACCTTTGTTGGGGATTGATGAAGGGGAATATGATAGGATCGGATAGATGCTGGTTCTTGGTTACCTGAATGGAAATCTCCAACACACGCACTACTTAAAAAATATGATCTGATTTACCTACAGATTACCTATATATATATATAATATATACATTGTATGCATTGTAAGAATATAGCGTGTAAGTACATAAAAGAAGGCGATAATTCCGTAAAAATGTATACGGCAGGACGAAAATCGACGAGTTTCCACATTTATATAGGTATTATATGTAATAATATGTAAGTATTAAAACATATTTTAACATGGAACGCGCATCACTGCCGGTGCAAGTATAATACTTATTACGGCACGGTTCGAGCGGTTGGTTTAAGTTTCGTTAAATATTTAAACATTTTCTGGTATACATACACGACTACACGAGAATATTTCACGCGCGACGAACGCTCGATAATAATATATTATTAGAATATTACAGATATTACATTGTGTTTCCATATTATAATATACAATCCGAAACGATATGCGAAACCCACTCGAAAACGCGAGTATACTCAGTGTATACATACAATCACTTTATACCTACTGCACATTCAACTCCGAACATACGCGTCGTTTTACGACGGGTTTTTTTTTTTTTTTTTGCGGTTACCCGGAAAATAATGATAATACGTGAATAAAACGGAACGAGAGTGTGAAATCGTGGTGAAACGCGACGAATAAAATGATCAATCGACCGAAAAAAAATAATTAATAAAATCGAAAATATATCATAATAGGGCCCGGATGTTGTTATAATCCTTTAAAAAATGTAATTTATAAACCAAAAACATAAAAAAAAACCTTTAAAATTGTTTAAATTATTTATTTTTCTAGTTATTATTTTATTAATCACAATTAATATACATGCATATTAAATAACTAAAATACATAATATATTTAAGTTTGAATTTGAAAATTGGTTTTATGTAAAAAATAAAACATATAATTATAATAATAGTAAACTCGTAAATTTTCTGACGATTATTGAAAAAAAGTTTAAAAAAAAATCACCTAAAATAACAAAAAAATACCTTAAAATGTCAGAAAATGCCCCCCCCCCAAAAAAAAAAAAAAAAACCCCGAAAAATGCTAAAAAAAATGCAAAACAAATTTAGTTGTTTAGATTTAGAATTAATGAAATTAATTATTTAGATGTTATTGAATCATATTTTTAGCTAGGAGACCATCACCCCAAGACGTTCAAAAAAAAAAAAAAAAAAAAAATGCAAAAGTCATCAACATCCGGGCCCTGATCATTATAAGTGTATTATTATTATTATGCCGTTTAGACAATCGCGCGCGCGCGCGCGTACATCGAGAATCCAAAAAGTTACTTATTGTCAAGAACAAAAAAATGAATCCGTATAATATAATATTTAAACGTATATGTATCGGTAAAATATACATAATATATGCTCTCCGATTTTAATACGTAATCGTGACTATATATTATACGTCTAAAAGTGTATACATATATTGGCACGTTTACCTCCCCCCCCCCAAGTCCTACGAATCGCGCGGGCAAGCGGTATATGTACGAGGCATAAAATATTTAAATGACTTATGTCGGAACACTCCGGGCCGGCGCCGTTTTTGCGGGGAGATTGAATTGCCCGTCCGTTTCGCGTAGGTACCGGTGAAACTGGCGTAAAACTAAAACGCGATCGATTGCGATTTTCCAATTTCGAAATAAACCCGGTAAGATTCATTTAATGCCTATATTATATATCGCGGAAAACATTATTGTTATACACCGCGTTTTCGTTCTGGTCGACGTTTACGAATATATATATATATATATTCTAAATTTAATTTAAACAATCTAATTATATTATATATTTTCACAGCAGAAAAAATAATGATTTTTTTTTTTCAACAGCAACCGCATGTATACAGGTAAACAACGACGCAGAATATATCGTGTATTCTAGATAATGTACTCGAATGTATATATATATAAGTCTAGAAAAGTAGTATTAAATAATATAGCGAGTGGAAAATATCGAAATTACGATATCGCGTATTTAGAGTTCTAAATGCCATAGTTTAGGTTTTTTCTACACCCTCCCCCCACCTTTCCGATAAGATATCGACAAAATTAAAACATACTTTGGGCAATAAAAAAATAATATATATTATACGTAAGTGGTAATAAGTGGTGAAAACCAAAATATATACAACGCAAATATTCTATCATTATCATTATTCTAATCAATTATATACCACTACTTATACAAATGTATCTTACACCGCAGATAACGCGTAACATAATTTGGTCGATGATAATTAAAAGGTGTTGGTAGGCACCGAGAGGATTCATTTTGTATTTAACGCAATAACTGTATTTAACTTTTGACTCTGTTCTCATACCGTTCCCTTGAAACAGTTACAAGCTGAGTTAAAAGTAACTACGAATACACCGCTGAGGGACGAGGAAAGAGATACGGCCTATATAATAATATTATTATTATATAAGCCGTTACTATTTTAATTATTAAAATTGCGGCATTCGAGTTATAATATAAAATTACTTATTTACTGATATACAAACATATAAAAACAGGATAGAAGTGAACATAATCCATACATACATTGTTAACTTAAAAAATAATCCTAAATCAATATCATGTAGTACCTATGTAATATAATACTTATTTATGAACAATATAATATATATATATATATATAGTCTATACAAAGAATATCTTGAATTGAGCATTGTAAAATTAAAAAGAAAAAAATTAGGCCTCCATAAGCAGTGCTTTGACCGTTTTTGATGTAGATGGGTCATTTAGATGAGCAGTTGTGTACCTGCACGAGGACAAAAAAAACCAACGGTTATCAACATGATTAATCAATAACTATATAACTTTTCATCACATAGTCATTCATATACTACCTAAGTGCATTCAACAGGTTTTCAGTCTGAAACTCTTCCGGTTGGTCTTTTAGCAGTCGCACACAACCTTTGATGTCGATGTTGGAAGTTTTGACGAACGCTCCGTTCGGGTGCACGTGGTCGTACAGGATAATCAGACCGACTAACACGCGTAGCATGAACAGATGGGTTTCTTTTTTCCTGAACTGAACAGTTCTGCATAGAAAAAATACGGTCAATATGTAAATAAAATAGATCGAGATCGATATAGTGATTTACTATTTATATCGAGATTTACTTACGGTGTTTCCAACATGCGTATGCATACCTTCACCATAGTACTCAACATTTCGATGGCGTAGTCTACGAGCCGTTTATCCTGTAATGAAAAAATATATATTTAAAACAAATGGGAAAATTCTGTCCAGATAAAGTTGGTAAAAGTGTTGGTCGTCTCTTCGGTCCTCAGAGATAAGTAGAGAGAATAGGAGAGAGTGTAATATTATTACTTTAGATTTGAAAAAAAAGATAGACCATTACGTTCTGAGCCGATACAATATTATTTCCCGATTTATAAAAAATGTCCGTTATTTTCGGTAGTTTTCTTTTATGTTTAAGACAATTTCTTATTACTAATCTTGTTGTACCCGAAAAAGTGTAAATATACATGAAAAAAACCATAGGTACGTCATTTTAAAGCCATCAATACATTCTATACGCTATGCTCAGAATTTAAAAACTATTTTCATTGAACAAACAGAAAGAGTAAACATTTAATTGGGTGAAGAACCGGCCAAAATCAAACAACAACAATGAATAAATCAAAATGCATTTAGCAAGAAAAATCTTCAAGAATTTTGAATAATACACCGGACGGAATAATTACCTTTAATTAAATTATTTCTTCCTATAGAATTGGAACAGTTAATTTCTTTCTTTATACATCATACACACAAGTACACAACATTAGTTATTTTTTATCGTATACCAATCTTTCTACTGATCCAATAAAGATTTGAATTATTTCGTTAAGAACACAACGTTACAATTTTTTCACATTTTCGACAATATCCCCTTAAGTCCTATCAAAATGAATTTAAATATTATTGTCAAATTCAATTTTTTGTACTCAAAAAATTAAAAAACTAGTTAAAGTTAAGACACAGAAACCTTCACAATAAATTCAAAGGTATTTTCAGAATTCTAATTGCATCAGTTCATCGATCGATATAATGTTCAAAGTGGAATATGACAAAATAATTGTATGGATGATGGACAAAGAATAAAAAATGTAAGTTCGTATCTTATTCTTAAGAACTTATTTTTTTAACCTACTCCTAGAGTAATATATTGCATCTGATTAAATATTCAAATGGAATAACGTCTAAAATCTTTACATGAATAATACATAAATACGTAGTTATAGTACTTTGTTTAAATATTGTGAAGTGACATTCGACAATGTTCTCAACATCGGTGTCGCTTCTGCATAGAACAAGGATACTTTGTTGGCAACATTCAGATTACTATTAGAATCTTCGTCTTGGTCCGTGAACGAATGCACCGACGCGCCATCACGCATTAACACTCGTCTGTAATAACTGAAATCGTTTTGAATCGCTGGAGTTCGCATCTAAAATTTAAACAAAACATCTATTACAAAACTGCAGTGCAAAAAAAAAATCATATTTAGTGTCCCAACAGCAACACTATACTGCACCTTGTATTCGTCGAACTTCAACACGAACTCGATGATCTCAGAGAACTGTTTGACTATGGCTTGCTGATTTTCTAGGTGCAATGAAGGAGTTATGTCATCTGAACATATTTCAGTTAATATTTGAGGTACGACGAATGCTATAAAATAAAAACATGAGTTTAATTTAAAATTAATTTTCTGACGAATGCAAAAACGAAATAAGAAAACAACGTATCTTTTATTGTTTATCTACATAAAATCGATTAGGTATTCTATATTGTACTAATTCAATAATATTTATTGATAACGAAGCCACAGATAAATAAAGTATAGTCGTTGTTAAATGTAAATATATTTTATTTTGTATGTAATTATATGAATATATTCGCGTGACTAAATGTTTTAAAAACTTTTTTTATACATGAATACGAAACAAAAAAACCTACATTGTTTCCATCTTAAAATCAAAAATTAATGTTTTTTCCTCACAAAAACGGTGAATATTGTTCAAATAATATCAGTATCGACCGTTTTCCATATAAGTGGATCACTCCAAGTATACATAATCTTCAAATATGATAATTAATTAACATTATCTACGTAATAAATTATAATATTAAAGATTGAAATGAGCGGCGTTAGATTTTCAACTAACTGAATCAATACAATTTACTACCTCACCTATTTTTTGCGAGAAGAAGTAGAATCGCCTCAAGGTTCGGATTCGAGGCATCAATGCTTCCCAAGTCAATGCATTTTGTTCAGCGCTTGGGTTATTAATCGCGGCTCTTATAAATTGGTCTGCACCTGAGTAATGTTTAAGCTCAGAGAGCACGTCAGAGGCTTCAGTGAGCACGATCTGGACCTCGTCAAATAGTTGCATTTCACTTTCGGTAGGTTGGGCGTCTGAAAAACAAAATTAAATTAAATGTTCGTTCGTCCATTTCTATAATTTATTCATGCCATCAATCAACGTTGATCACATAATTAGTGATAAACAATTTAAATAATTAATAATAATAAAAACCCTAGTGTCGTTAATGAATTATATAATTAAAATAGCATATAACTTACAATAAAACTGTAACAATAGAGTCTGTATACCTACTCTATGAATTATTAGCAACCACTGTTTAACACTCATTAGAAAAGTATTATTTAAGATGTTTAAAAAACAACAACTAATAACCCGGACCATTCAAATGAGTCATATCGCAATAAAGAAAGTTAAATACTATTATTATTATAGGTACGTCATTCAATAGTTTCGGTGAAATCATTTTATGCTGTCAGAAATACGATATTAAAAAAAACGTCTTAAAAACTTTAGTTAACAACAATATTGTCGATTAACGTAAGTAATATAGAATAAAATGAAAAAATATAAATTACAAATTATATATTATATATTCAAATTTTAATTTTTTTATTATAATATCTCATATTTTTCTCAAATTATGAAAACATATATTTTTATAAATGTGCTATTCAGCTTATAGAAATTAATTTACATTATTTGTTATTATAATAATCACTATAACTATAGTAGGTACTACATTATTTTGTATCCATTCATTGGCGAAAAATATAACAAAATGTATAATTATTTTTATTTTTATTTTTAATTAGTAATTACTTATGTTTCCACTTAAAATCAACAAAATAAATAAACAAAAACCATTTGTTAATGTATGCAGAGAATTTAAATAAAGTTTGTAAAAACTCCTTTAAGAAGTACCTACCTAATGAAAGTCCATTCTGAACATTTTATTTGATGTTAAAACTTTATATAGTATTTAAAAGTTAAGATTATTTAAGTACTCCAACATTTAAAACTACTTTTTAAGTTAATTTTTAATAATAATGAAACATTAACCAACTTATTATATTTCGAAATATTTTCTTGAACATTCATTTAAAAAAATTCACAATTACCACCACTTTAAAAGAAAAAAATGTGTTTTATGTAAAATTCGAATATAATTGTATACAAGTCAGTAACAATGACTTAATTGGTTTATATAAGATTTAAAATATAGGTAGGTAGATATTGTTTATTATTATTTAAAAATTCCTATTTTAAATACAATACAATACAATACAATAAATACAATTTTCAACAGTTTAAATTTCAAAAAATATATTTTTGATTGATAAAGCTCGGTCAAGCTAAGTAAAACTGCTGGAAAAAAAACATTAGGTTTTCCATTAGATTTTAATTTAACAATATTTCAGTTTAGATTTTTAAATGGCATAGTTATAACTTTCTATAGGTACCTATATATTTTTTAATTGATCTATAGATAAAAAATTAATTAAGTTATATCTATCTAATGTCAACACCATTACTTATATACAGGATGATTTTTTTATCATGAGCCAGGCTATATAGTACGTTATTACGTATAGTTATGCTATGACAATATATACTGTATAGATACTTCTCCAATCCGCCGACTCTTATGTTTGAATACTATTACTCGAGTAATAAATAAAAATTTAAACGTGAAACTTCATATAGTTTTAACAAATAAGAGAAAGGGATAAAAAATTTAAAAATATATAATGGTATATAAAAATAACTTTCTGAAAAAATGTCATAAAAATTATTTATTTTATTTCCAAATACATAATAGGTCCATATAATAATTAATATATTACGACATTTTTATTTTAAAATACAATACATAATTTACATACTACATAGGTAGTATAATTCAAAAAATTATTCCAGTATGCGATAATATTATGTGTACTTACTTTCAAAGTCTAAGAAAATATCATATTTCTGTTGTGCAGAACAACAACTATTCTCGTCACGAGCTAACAGGCTTAATAGTTTTCCCATAGCAGACCGATAACTACACTAAGCTGATCAACAGTTCCAATACTAGTCAAATTATCTGAAAAAATATTTTTATATTAGTATATTACATACGGTTAGTAAACAAACAAAAAAATGCTAAACTGTTCTAGACATAAAAAACAGTGAACCGATAAACATTCTGTTAACATGGAATTCGACGTTTTTAGTAAACCGGGCAGAAGAAATACCGTTTTTGAACAAAAGTTACCGTAAATCATGACCGGATTTTAATGAGACAACTGTATTATTGTTATTTTTTTCATATATAAAATATACAGTAAATATACCTATGCATAAATATTTTCTGCGAATATATAATATATTATTATTACGTTGTATCATCGACGAAGATCGTATCACAAAAACGGTCAGACGATGAAAAAATAAACAGAATATTACGTTTTTATTTCGTTATTTCGGTTCGAATCGGTCAAAAAAATATCGTTTTTAGACCTTTCGCTGTGACAAAATTGCGCTACTTTGGCTGATCCGATTTTAATTCTGTAAAAAGCATAATATTTTTGATATCTTTTCTAGGTTTTAATCGAGGCGTTTTTCGAAATATGAATTTTCGATTTCGATATGATTAAACAAAATTTCCACATTTTAAAAATTATTCACTTGTGTATATCTAATACGAAAATTCATATTTTGAAAAACGCCTCGATTAAAACCTATAAAAGATGTCAAAGAATCTTGTGCTTTTTATAGAATTAAAATTGGACGAGCACAATTTTGTCACAGCGAAAGCAACTTTCTGTTCAAAAAGTGATTTTGTACTTATACGGTATTATTTTCATTATTTTCACACTTGCAATTCATATTTAACCTAGACGGATATAAATACAAGCCCAAGGAGTGTATTTATTAATTTGTTATTAGCTTTATTAACTTCAATGACCTCTTTAACTGCATTAAATTCTGAATTTAAAATTTTATCATGTACAATAAATTACCTATATAATACTCCTTAGAAAATGACCGACTCGAACCCCCAAGTTCAACGCACACAGAAAATTATAGATATAATATTATTTTCAAGTAAAATTGCAAATAACGTATTGTAAAATATTTATCTTTAGAAATATGTATGGAGATGATTCGACAAAAACTTTTTTTTTGCCTTCCGCGTTTCTTAACAAAATAATTTTTAAATAGCTTTCGCGCCACTTTTTTCTCATTCGTATAATATATGGATATTATGTTAGTTTTCCAACGTTTTTTCCATATATCAGACTACGCCCCAACAGAAATTATTAAAGGAAGTACAGGGCGGGCATTATATATTATCATAATCCTTTTTATAAAATTCCTAATTTTTTCTGCTGATATCAATGGTGGATTTAATATTTAAATGGCTAAATATTGGTCTATGTATATTTTGATGGCAATAATTACAAATCTTAAATTACGCTTTTTCATTTTCCAATTGGGCGATGTATACACAGGGAAAAGGTTTAATTATTAGTTTCCGTTTGGTAACGCTTGTGTTTATCTTAAAACACCTTTTTGCCAATATATATATATACATATACGCGAGTACACTAGACCGCGGGATGTGCCAACTGAAATTCAAAAACTAAATTTGCATATTGAATCACATCAATCGCATTAAGTATCCGACGTTGATTATCAATATAAATACAGTAAGTATACAACACTAACTGTATATACCGATCAGCCACGATTATAAATCATAGACGACAGGCAATACATATAAATTATTAATAAGAAACCATACATTTATAAATATAGCATATAAATATATTTATAAAATGTTCACTGAATTAAAAAAAAAAAAAAAATGAAAATTATAAACGATTCAAAGACATTTATTTACCTTTTTTTAAGTAGATAATTTACAAAGTAACCCCATATTAATACCTATTTTAATTGTACAGCAAATGTTGAACTTTGTTTTTCAAAAACATGCCTTCATGTATACTTAATCATATTTTGTCAAATGCTCTCTTTGGTTTTAACATGTAAATAGACTTGTAAATAGTTATCATCGAAGAAGTCAATATTTTATAAATAATTGTGCCACCTCATAAATTATATTTAGATACATATAAATAATAAATAATAAAATAATTGCACTTAGAAAAAAATACAATTATTAAAACATTAAGCAAAAAATGCTACACTTAATATAAAACAAAGAAAACTTGTCCTTATATTAATGGTAAAAAAATTCTTAGTGATAATTCATGTTTTCCGATTTTTGGAAAAACATTTTTACGTCTTCTTAGTTCTTCTTAATATCTTCACAAAATTGCAGAAAAAATTCTCTAAAACATATTGGAAAATAGCATAATTTTTTTTTTTTTTTTTTGATAAATAGATTTTGGGAAATGTTCTTTACTTATAAAAGTCCATAATTCCTTGTCAAAATATCCAATGATGCTAAATCTCACAGTTAACCAAATTTAAAATTATTATTTTAAAATATGTGTATATCGAAATCATATTTCGGGGAAAAAGAGGCAATTTTCCTGAGCAAAAGTTGTTTAAGGGCATACAATTTTAAAATTAATTTCTATAATTTTAGATTTTGAGCGTACAAGTTATTATTAATAATTCATATTTAGTTTTATACCTATAGGTAGTGGTTTTACTATAAATTTTTTTCTGAGAATAATTAATTCCGACCAGAAGATTTGATTCAATCAGTACATACTATGACCACACTTCCGGTAGGAAATTCGATCAGGAAGTTTCTTCAAGATCATTTTTTGGTTTTTCAATAAACGCATAAGGAAATACTACAGAAAATTACGTAAAAACAGTAAAAACATGATTCCGTCTAAATCGATTTTGTTATTTCTTCGTAATTCCAAAAGTAATAATTCTAGAATCTTGAAATTTACACTGAATATATAATTAAGTACTATGACGTTGATAAAATGTAAAAATTTAGGTAATTTATAGCATTTATACATTTTGAGGACTTTAGATTTAAAACATGAAAATTGTATATATATATATATAATGTTAAGCATACACTATTATAACTCTACTAAAAAACTCGACAGTCGTTAGTCATGATTTTTTTATAGCCATTTAAAGTTTTTTGAGAACATTTATTATTTTAGCATTAAATGTTCAGTAAATTCTGAAAAAAAATTAATCTAGAAAGAAAAAATTTGAAATTTTCACCCAGTAGGTATATGGATTTTATTACTAAGTACATGTATATTGACGTACCTATAGGTTATTAATTATTTTAACATTTATTTGTAAATTAATTCTTTGACAGTATATATTACAATGAGTCTACTTGGAATTGTTTTATCAAAATAAATATTTTTATCATTTCTTTCGGTCCAATATAACATCACTTAGTATCCTACTCGACTCGCAAAGTGCTTCCACCTCTTACTGACCGGATATTTTAACAATTTTTTTTTTTTATTTATACAAAAAAATATCACTAAAATTTGTTAACAATTATATATAGAAAATTTTTCAATTTTGTGTACTTGAAAGGTTACAATCATACCTAATCAACACGTAACAGAATTTGGTTATAAATTCATAGGTAGTTTTGACTTTTAACGAAAAGTTAAAATTATGCCCCGGGTAGACAGTAGCTAGCTAATGCAATATACTATAACAATAATAATTTTTATTTTACGGAAAAAATGTTCCGATTACAATGAAATTATTTAATATCTGAAAGTAGAAATCACAACAAAATTTAAAATATTTTAATATTGTGCAATAAAAGATATACAAGAAAAGAAAAATATAAATAAATAAAATAAATTTTACAAAATATTATTATGTATGCTATTTAAAATGAATCTAAATTACAATTATAAATATCAGTTTTAAAATTAAGTAAGTATATAGCATGAGGGAAAATTATAAATATCTAAATTTAATATTACATAAATAAATACTACAATTATATTGGTTTCTAACACTCGGTTCACTAACGACTCATTTTATCGACACATTACTAGTTTCATATGTGATAT
This sequence comes from Pemphigus obesinymphae, assembly GCA_025469235.1. Taxonomy (NCBI): domain Eukaryota; kingdom Metazoa; phylum Arthropoda; class Insecta; order Hemiptera; family Aphididae; genus Pemphigus; species Pemphigus obesinymphae. The sequence goes on from JAIPRL010001300.1 coordinate 48,552, forward strand.
AATTTAAAAAATCCAAATTTCCAACAATATCTAAAAAATTAAATATACCCAATTTCTTAATTAGTATAAGTATATTGTATAAATTATAAGTACTTACTTGAAAAAAATTATATAATATACATAAACGAATTTTAAATACCCTGAATACTACCGTACTCTGTTCAATATTGGAAATAATAAACCCAGAGGCTTTAAACTGCCCAGGATTTTACCGCTTTCCAAAGCCCAATTACGGAGACAACTTTTCTTCGAATAAAAAAAATTCTATACGGCCATTACAATCTAATAATCTATTTTAAACTAAAGCTTTGCTCAACAACTCGAAATTAAAAACTAAATACCTACCACATAACTTAAAACGGACAAATTCAGGTATACCCTAAAAACATTATATACAGTCGTATACAGAGTGATAATTTATACATACCTACTCATTGACTAAATAATATTTTTTAAGTTGAAATAATTTTGGGATTTGTCACGTTTAAAAGTTATCATGAAATTTTTTAATTCATTATAACTAACATAATATTATTATGTTTAATCCACTATAATCACAGAATATTCGTTTAAATTAATGTGGTTTTAACTTTTGATTTTTCATAATGGACAACCATTATTTTTAATTTCATAATATTTCTAAACAGAATATTTTTGTGTTTACTGTATAGGTATAAAATACTTTAGAGTATGTAATTGAATACAGGGGGATGGTAATTTTAAAATAAAATATCACACTACCACATTAATATACAAAGCAAGGGATTTCAAACATGTTTGGTTGTAACAATTAAATAATAATAGTATAACTATGTACACTGTTCAATATGCATGCATGTTTTCTAAAACAAAAAAAAATCCAAAATTATTTCAACTCAAAAACATTGTTCAGCCAAATCTGATAAAATGATCATCTTGTATTCTTGTATATACGAGTATATTATATGCCTACCATATTTATATGCAGTATATAAAGTGCATATATATATATAAGCTCAGACTTGCAGTAAGTTATAACCTGGTGGCTCGTGCGGTAATATAAATGCAAATGCGTACGAGTATATGATTGCAGTATTAATATTATTATTATTTAATAGTATACCAAGTAGATTTTTTCAAATAAACAAACACACAATTCGTACAACGACCGAAATCAAAAATAACACATAATACTTTATTGATTCATAAGTAGGTACCTATGCATACTGTACAATAATATAATTATTTATATAAATTAATTATTTTTTCATTATTATACTCTAATTATTTATTCTAATCGATAGTTTTAAACGAAAATTTCGTTGACGGCTTATCAATATATACATATAAAAAATATTTTAATCGTTATGGTTTAATTGGTTATTAAAAACTCGCGTATACAAAGGATGTAAATATCGCACAATTACATCAAGTATATTAGGTATATACAAAAAAAAAATACTATAGCCTCCTATATTTAAGTAGGTACCTACGTTTGATGTTTATTTTTTTAACAACTACGTATAATTACATTATCTTTGAACAGCAATATATTTAATTAATTTTTCCTTTTTTGTAACCCAAAAAAACCGAGTACAAAGTTTATACAAATAAAAAAAAGACATATTTTAATTAAGTCTTCGAAATCTATTCAGAAAAATTTTTATTCTTAAACATTTATTCCGTTAAAAATTTGATTACAAAAATCTAATAAATATCTTTTATATTTTTAAAATCCGTTTGTTTATTTGTATAAACAAAGTATATTAAATATTATAGGTAATATTCTTATATATTATTTTATGTAAATATTATTATATTTATTATATTAGTTATATAAGATACATGTATTTAGTATTAACTTAGGTTATATTTCTGTTAGTAACTCATTTTATGAAACAGAAAGCAACATAATATTGTGCATAGAAATAGAAAAACCAATTGTCAATTAGCATTAATAAAGAATTAAATCATTGTTATAGATCATTGTTCATATAAAACAAACCAAACTAATCCTTGCAGAATGAATGATATATAATAATTATATCTTAATCTAATCAGTATAAGTATATGAGATATATGGATAAGTAGATAAATTATACGATAAAAAGATTACGATGTTTTTTTATTTCTTTAAAATATAAAATAATTTCTATAAACTAGAATTTATTATAAAAATATTAAAAAAAAAATACGCATTATCTATATAATACTACAAATATACTTAGGGTAAATTTGAAACATAAATAGTAGAAATGCAAAAACTAAACCAATCGATGTATTCACCTTTGCGCAATGCAGTGTTGTACATACTTACACTATCATATTTTAAATTCGAAATCAATGATGTATATAATATGACGATCAAAACCAATCTTATGTTAGATTAGCAACTACAAAAACCAATCTGAAAGCTCCAATTTGTTATTACAGGAACCAACAGTCATACTTGCATAAATATAAATACTACCTACGTATCTATAAAATACGAAAATAAAACTTTTCGATATACCGAAATATATGTATAAATAATGTGTGTTTTTGTCACTTTTATTGACATCATCATAGTGACCCATAATCGACATGGTTTATAATATATTTTTCAACCCTTTATTGAGACTACGTGAAACATGATAGATACCTACCGAAAAACCTTATTTTATAATGGTGTATTCTATTAATATTGTTTTATTATTATTATTATTATTATTATTATTATAATTATTATTTAGACGCATATTAAACTATTATTAAATTTTATAATTTATACACCACATATCGAATAAACATAATATATATATATATATAAATCTTTTATCATCAATTATTGATATTTATTCATCAGATTAATTTGTTTCGCACAACCGATGTTTTTCAGCCTAACCCATCAATGAATCGAGCGCTTAGTTACTGCACTATACCTCAGGCGAAAAAAAACGCACTTTTATGTAACTATAAATTATTATACTTATTTTTACCGTATTCCAATAATGAAAATATTGTGTTTTATTTTCGAAATTCTAGAGGCCTGGCATTCCGTACTGTACGTCATGAGTGTGATGCAACCACCACCTGCCCACGCAACAACACCTGTTCGCCATCTGCAAAATATTCCTTCAAAACACACACGCCTAACCCCTTAAAGTTTCAAAAGGCCGTTATCTTCTATTTTCTAAACTAAAACTATACAATATTATTTATTAATTGAAATAAATATTATAATGTAGTATTAATTATATTATCAATGGATTGTAATAGCTGCTATTCGACCACGTTAAAAATATATGTAAAATAATATTTTGTTTTATGGTTTTCAATGCCCGTTTCCCCTCTTTGTCTTTTTATCCTTGCAGTGATTGAAAGCAATTTCCGGCCGTTTTGTATATTACCGCCGCGGTATAATATGTTAATAAATCGTTACGAATTACAACTGATAAAAAAAAAATAAGCCACTCTCAACGTTATTATTCGTATATTTTCCCACACATATATATTATATAAAAGCAACAGTTATGACACTAAAGGGGAGAATCGGGAATCCGTGTTGTATACTAATTGTCTTCGGGGGGACGCGATTTGTCGTTGCAGATCACTAATGAGCTCACCGTTACAAAACTCTACAAAATTATTATACAACGCAACGAAGTTTTCGAGTATTAATTAAAATAATTGACGAACTATAGATGAAAAAAAAAAGAAAAAATGTTTAAAAAAATTTCAAAACCGTTATATATTTAATTAAATGCAAAAAATGATATGAAAATGCATACAAATAAAATGAAATGCTATCAAAGCGAATAATTAAAAAAATTAGCTATATACGTAGGTAAGTAATAAACATAACAGCAAAAAAACTTCAATAATATACAGGTACTATATTAATATTATTATATTAATAAACAATTGTCAGCGAGTATAAAGCAAACCATTTCATATTTTATCTTATTATCTATTCATTTTATCTTACCAATACAAATTTCTCTAATTTTAAAGACCGCATTTTATAAGCAAACTATAGGTTTGCATATACTTATTAGTTATTTATATTTTAAAAAAATAAAATGCACATAAATAGAGTACCTAACTTTAGTTAAATTAATTTCATACCTACTAAAACAATAGTATAATTTTTTATTCGTATAAGTAGAAGACTTTTTAAAAGTAACATTAACTCCCAGGATTTTGTAGATAAAATGATATTATATATTATTTTTGAGATGTGTGTAAAATATTAAATATACAACCTTTTGAAGAAATATATCATCGGTAATGATGAGGGTCACTCACATCGAAATTCGTTTCACAAAAATATTTCCTACATTTGGTACTCTACTGTAATATATCCTACCATCAAAAGGACCTATTAAAAATCATTACTATATAAATGTCCGAATTTTCTCTCCGTTTGATCATCTTGCTTCTTTAAATCAGGTAGTTTGACCTAACCCTTCACATTATTTTATATGTAGTATATTCACAATATTTCCCCTTTATTTGAACCTTAATTGGTCTTGAAGTATCATATTTTCTGAATTTATAATATATATTCATCGAATTTTTTTTTTTTTTAAACATTTTCAGTTGTCACCAATCAATATAACGAAATTTAAAATCACCTCGATTTATTTCGGACACATTGTTTTGTGTATGTACATTGTACTTATTTACATTTATTAATATAATAATATTATGAACAATTTTTTACACGAACGTGCACTTATGCATGTGAAAAAAAATCATATAAATGATGTGACTATTCCCTATTTATAGGCAATTTTTACCTGCATACTGGATAGGTATTCGTTTCACTCGAGGTTTATGTAACTAGAAATAATAAAAACGTTTTCTCAAAATATCGAATAACCAATAATAACTATAATATTATTAAATTATATATGATGAGAAAAATAATAGGTATAGCATATCTATAATAATTTTACGCTTACAAAACCCACAGAGGTCGACGTATAATGTACAGACTACAGAGTTTTGCTTGAACGGATGAATGACCAAGATGAATAATTTTCTCTAAAACTTAAAAAAGACAACTGATTGTTAACAACGAAATAATGACCGTTAGTGGCTAAGAACCCATGAACAGGAAATCTATATTATTTCACTTCATGCGCACGATACATCATAATACAATATTATAATGGGGGCACTGCCACTGGCTAAAATATCGCTAGAAAACTAAATAAGTTAGATAAAATACATTACAAATATTGTTTGATCTACATCCGTTTTATTGCGGGCGACCGTAAAAACATCAACGGGAAATTCGATTAAACTTAGTTTATTCCTTTTGAAATTAAATAAAGTTATAAAAACCAATAACGAACCCTCACCAATATTGTACAACGACTTCGGGCTGACAGCTGTTTTAAAAATTTACCAATGATAAATTATTGAAGATTCTTAAGACTACTAACTTCAACATTATTTTATAAATAATGCAATAGTATATTCTATATTATAATATTATATTCTACTTAATTATAAAACTACATAATATTATACATTTTATAGGAAATCTATAGGATATTATATTCTCATATATACGAGTATGATGGTAAAAATCTTGTACTTTGTTAACTAGTATATAACACACAATTATACTAATATCTAATATAAATATAACTATGCCACCCATACTGTTCATTGCCGATTCTCCCCAGGCCTACTGTTTTCCACATCACTCCTTACCTGATTTTCCCTTCTTTTTCTTGGACATCCCAAAAGTCTATTTCCTTTGGCACACTATTTTGGATCATACGTATCATCGCATATTTTCTCCATGCATGACCAGCCTTTTGAAGACGTTTCTTTTTAATATCCCTCAGTATATCTGGCATGTGGTACAGATCTTTAAGTTTATCATTTTTTCGGATTCTCCATTCTCTAATCCCTTCATACCGATGATTCTTCTTAAAATTTTCCTTTTGAAAATATGAAGTTTATTTTGTTCGAATTTGAGTCATGTCTACGTTTCACATTCATTCAATACTACTGGCAAAATTAAGGTACAGTGCAGTATAACTGAAATCTTTAAATTTTTCGATATCATTCTTGTTTTTAGTAATTTAGTTAATCCATAGTAACATTCATTCCCAGCTTGTAGCCTTGATTTTATTTCAGCTGTTTCTTCGATTCTTTGCGTCAAATCAAACCCGGATATTTAAGCCCTATTACTCTCTGAGCTTATATGCCCCTATTTACAAATGTGTGTGTATCTCTCTATCGGGTATCTCTCTTCTCTGTAATATTATATATTCAATTTTTTCATCATTTATTTCCAGTCTTACTCGCTTTGCTGTGACCAATATTCTTTTCTGTTAGTTCTATTAGTAATTTCTCATACTCCTCAAACATAACTATATCATTTGCATAGGCCAGTCCTCTATTACCCAATCGTATTCCATGTTCCTTTATGTTGCATTCCCGAATGACTTTTTCTAGTGCTATATTGAATCCCTTTGTCTCAATCCAGTCGTTACTTTTGCATCTTGTAATATAACATTGCCAATTTTAATCATTATTTCTGTATGCAAAATACTTGCTTTTATTAAATTAATTAATTTCTGTGATAAATTGTTATTGTTTTAGTATGTTTACCATAAATACTATAGTAAGTGTACATATTGATAATTCTCTCCTATTGGCTCCGAAAGACTGAGCGTCCCCTAAAACTACCGTAACCAAAAAGCATGAAGCGTGATCACCCCGTAATCCAATATTGTGTAGAACAATATAGTACCTACACCAAACTAGTGGGTCTAACGCGGGATCTGTAGTTTAACCGTTTAAATTACATTAAATTCGTATGTATCATATTCGTCTTAACAAGGCCGAATTTATTATTTTATATGATTTATAAACAATTTACTTACCTATCTAATACATAGCCCTATATGCTCATAGCATATGCAAAAACATCCAATATGTTTGTATTTTTCAAACACGAAACGTAAAAAAAATCCTCCCTAGACACCATATTCCGTTTTGTTTCTATTTGATTTAAGTCCTGTCACTCTGCATGAATTATGATGCGAACGGGCATGCATTGGAATCGTCAAATATATTATAATATGCCATCTGTTTTAATATATTATGCTGAAAATTATTTTTTAAATATCACGACATGACGTATCATAATTCGGCTCTTATATCAATACCAGGCACGTATATACAGTAGAACAATACACGCCCGCGGCGCCTATATAATATGATAATTCATTTAAGCCGATAATAACTGGACATCAACGTTGTATAATATATATTATTATATACTCATTTTATTTACCATATACCGAGTAACAGTTATTATGAGACGAGGATTTTTAACGTTTCAAATATTATTCTAATATGGGATTGCATAACGACAAGACATCTGGTCACTGTAATAAAGGTCTACACGTCATAATATTTATGCGGGTATTTACACAGAGTCGCGCGTGCGTCTCCGGAAATCCGGTCCAAAAATGTAAACGTTAATTAACGGTTTAAATTTTTTTAAAGTTTAATAATATAATCGATATCACATACCTTATACAGTTTCGATTCCAATACCACAATATATGCGTTTTACTTACGTCCGGTGGAATTAATTTTGTTAACAACCGTTTGGCACGGTTAAGCCGATTTGGCCTTCATAGAAAAATAATCATTTCGGTGTCAGTATATAATATTACGATACGGTCAAAGCAAGCATAATATACACTGCACGTCAAGTTGGCTCGTGGTAAAAATGACCTTCCGAAGTCTGCGGAACATACGAGTTTGATGAATTTGTACTTGAAACATAGTATAGTATAATATATACTTTACACACCTATATAAGTGTGTAAAGGAATCCGAAGTGATCCGAATTGTTGTACCGAATATCATGAATGATAAATAGTCAAACACATATTAGTAGGTATAGTATATACACCTATATAAACTTTTAGAATTTTTATCAACAATATTTTATTTTAGTCCATATACCTACCTAGTATTATTATGTATTTATTTTTAGGGTTGTAGGAACTAGAAACTAGAGTAGTTATATTAACTCTATATTTACAATATTTAAATAAGCTAAATAATAGAAACTATTCTGTTAAAAAAATAATTATAGTTCAAAGACCAGTTTAGTTGTTTATTTGAATGTTTTGAAATTAATTAAAATATAATCAATTTTATTAGACACACATAACGTGTTGCGTATACATTTATATGTAATAGGTACAATATATTGCATTATACATGCTTATAAAAACTCATAAATTATACTGTTAACTAACAACAAATAAGTTTATCGTCAGTAGTATACGTACCGAGGATAATGCATAATAAAGTCATTATTATTATTATTTTTTTTAATATATTGAAATGTCAATACCAACTATATATGTGGGGCGACATTGCAAAACATACTATTTCCATTTTTCACTTTTTTCAGTATTAATGTTTTTTTGTTACACACGATTGAACTGAGATATGGTAACTATACCAAAAAATTTATAATATTTTAATAAACATTTTTTAGTTATATTCCATAAGTAATATTTTAGTTTAATGGCCCAAATTTAATATTTAAATTTATTGATTGTGCCAAAACGTATACCATTTCCATCCAATAGTACATTTTAACATAATTTGATAAATAATAGTTGAAATTTACATCATTTTGAAATAATTCACTATAAATAAATAAATCACTCCCTTAAAATAATTGTTTAGAACACATTATAGTATATTTACAATGAATTGGTAAAATCTTTAGAAAATAAAATAATACGAGTATAAAGATATTACAAAATATTCACATCTAAATTAAAGAAAAGAAAAACGTAATATTATAACAGATTAAATAAAAGTAAAAACTATAATTTAAGATATTATAACATTATAGAACAATAAGATAATGCACAATACAGTAGTTTTGGCGCAATTTTTTTTTTAATAATAATAAATGTAGAGACTTGATAACTTTGTAATTAGCTGATAAAATATACAAACAAATGAAAATAATAAATTCGCACAATATGTATCTATAAATTATATAACATTACATAAATTATAAATAATAATAATAATTCACAAACTTATTCATCAAAAATATACCTATCTAATAATAATAAACTCATTACGATACAATGTAAAATTGATTGAGAGCTGACTATAGTCCTTAAAAATTTGAAGACCATATCCTCCCCTTAATCTACTATTATGCTAATAACTTAGAAAATTAGTATAAAATATGTATGTATTTGATTTATTTGAATATTACCTATATAATTACATTTTAAATTTTCAGGCTCCATATTTGAAAAATTGAATTTACACTGACATTTTCAATGAATTAAAAAAACCTGAAATCTATTTATTTTTCATATAGATGAAAATATATAGTTATAATAAATATTTGACAAGGAAGGAGCGTTCAGCCAGAAGATTCAGCAGTATTTTATTGTTATAATCAAAATTAAATACCTACTCACTTTTACTCTTCAAAATTTCTTTGATGAACTATACTCGTTAAAATAAAAAAACATTTAGGTATACTTTACAGTCAGCTAACCTAACTAATATGAGATACATTGATACTTATACTAATATTTCTCAAAGTATTTAATAATGCAGACTTTATTAATCAACATTATAATCAATTATCTAAATTTCAAGAAGGACTACATCCCCCTCAAACTCTCTATAAATACGCTTCTGGAGCATAATAATATAATATATTATATTATGTAGAATATAAACAGAATTGTTCTATTTGGTTCGTTATACAATATACAAGTATAAAATGAAACTTGTCATGTCAGTATGGTGTACCTACTTTAAAATTTACTTTTTAATTATAGAATAAAAAATGAGATGAAAAAAATCAAACTACATTGAAATAAGAAAAGATGTCGTGAACATATTTTGTCATCACTTTATATTTAATTATAATTTTAGAAACTCTTATACTTATTATATATTCATTTACGTAATTTGATAAAAAAAAAGACGAAAATTATAATCATTAAAATTAAAATTTATTATTCGATAACTAAACAGTCTTGCAAATATAAGTAGGTAAATAAATAATGCAGATATTATATTGTTAAAATAAAATATCTATATATTCGTAACAATAAAAACAATATAATTCTACATTATTCAATAATAAGTAATAAATTTTCAAATAATAATTATATGTATTATTGCCCTCAACCCTAGTATGTTCTTTTTTATTTGTGATCATTTAAATTTTCAACAACTCAATATGTGCGTTGTAACCAAAGAAAAAAGAAATTATTCAACAATTTATAAAGCAAGCAATAATCTCGAAAATATTAACGTTCATAAAAAAAGCAATGATCCCATCGATTTTTTTAATAATAAAAGGCATACAAATGCATTTTTTGTACATTTATAAATTTAATTAATAAGATATGTAATCAAATTACCAATATATTTTTTACTATCGAACATTTATAAACTAACCTACAGATTTAACAAAATAATAATAGATGAGTTCTGAGGTCAACGAATCGCAAACTACAAAAATAAAAACAAGACGCCATGCCGCTAACAGCTATAAAATACATAAAATATAAAAAAAAATAATTATAATTTTAATAATGCGTATTGGACATTGAAAATTATACATACGAACATATAATAAGTAAATATAATATAATATTATAGGTAATAATAAAAATAAATAAATATACCTAACATAAAACATAAGTATATAATAAAATAAGGCATTATTTTATTACGTCCTAAACGGGTTTTGTCATTTTCCATTGGCCCGGAACGTGTATTCGATTGTTTAAAACGGCCAAAGACCAAAGAGAGTATTTCGGTACTTACTCGGTAACTATAAATAACATACGTTCTCCAGGGCAATTTTTTTGGCTATTGAATATTTTTAGTGTTTAAGCCTAACACTTGTATAGACATAATACCTACGTGTATTGAGTATGATATATTTACTTCATTTACTAAATAAAATTATACTCAAAACGAAAGCTTCTATAATTTTGAAATATTTAAAGTAGGTACTTTAAAAACTATAACTTTAAAAAATATATAATTTCACTATAATATACACCATACTCAGTGGTAGCAATATAGAGGTTAGAGACAACCCTAAAGCAATTGATGAATTTATCTAGAGTCCCACAGGTTAAAAGAGCTTATGGTTTATATAACAAATAAATATTATAGATATAAATAAAAACCCAATTTCTACAAAATAATTTGTTTTTATTTAACAAATACGTATTTCGAAAATAATGTTTTCATCTCTTCAATGTTAAACAACTAGTAGTTATGGTTAGTGTAGAAATTGGGTTTTTATTTATATCTATACCTAAATAATTCTACAAGTAACTAAACACCAAAAAAAATAAATATTATATTAATTATTATAGAATGCAATGATTAGTAAAACTCATTCCTATATTGTTAAAATGCCTAGGTATATCTAAATACAAACACACACATAACACATCCAGGGCCGAAGCGAAGGGGAGTTAAGAGTATAGTAAAGACCCCTCAGTCAAGAAATAATTGAACAAAATGAAGTTCAATCGGCACAAAAAAGTTATTATTCAGCATTAGCATTATTCATTTTCATTATTCACCGGCCCTAAACACATTATATTAAAACATACATACCTAATAATATATACCAAATACTGAATTAGTACTAAAATACAAATTATGATAGATCCATCTATAGTTTAATTAATTACACTTTTACTAGATTCTTCATCGGACAACGGTAAAACCAATATATTTCATAATAAATTTCTAATTTCTAACCTACCTATAGGTATATTTGTATAAAAAAAATAGACCAATAAATAAATAGTTAAAATATTTAAAAAACATATTGTTGATTATTATAAACAAATATAATAAATATCGATAAATTAATAATTTAGCGAATATTTTGTTAAGTAGGTACCTACATATATTTATATAGGTATATAAAGCAATTTAAAATTAGACATATATTGTGAGAACGAAAATGCGATTTTAGCCACTTGTGAAAGACAGAAACAATATCATCAAATTCCAAAATTGACAAAGCATGTGAAGGACTCTTCAAAGAAACTTGAAAAGAAAGCAAATAAGCACTCATTCCTTGCTAGAAACATTACTCGGGAGATTATAATTAAAACAGTACCTATACATCAGATAAAAACAGGAAAATCTGGTCAATTTGCCTGTATATTTCTAGTTAATCAAATATTATGGACCAAATATTAGATTATGGTTAGTAAGTTTCCTTATAAATAATATGGTGTCTGGAAAACTACCCTGACTAATTTAAAACATAAACATTATTAAACTGATAAAACTAAACAATGAAACTAGTAGCTAATGATCAATAGCACTATTAAGTTCTACGTATAAATTAAACGACTAATATATTATAACATCTCAATTATTAATAAATACGTCTCAATTGCATAGGTTGGTTTCAGACCCCATTGAGGATGTACCCCGGATCAAGATTTTTCTCATACAATGAGTATAAAGAGAAATTTTGGATTCAAAACTGTAGCGGCATTCATTCACGTATGATACAGTATGAACTATGAAGAGAAGGTTTACTTCTAAAATTCGAGATATTAATACCAAAACACTTATAAATCTGTTAAATAACATAATAAGTAATAGATATTTCACAGTCCATATCGGAGATCTATCAAGCCAAAATTACAGTTTGAACAATGAACTATAGTAACAGGGATCGGTTCTAACTCCATTATTTATTTGCCTGTACATAAGTGATTTACCCGTGACCAGTTGTAAGAAATTTATATATACAGATGGTAATCTGCATATATATTCGTCTTTATGCTTATTTTGTACTTATCTCACGATCAAACGTTTTATTCAAAACATCATCGGAAATTAGGATCGTTGGAAATCTGCTGGAAGTTATTTAGAAAATTATGATGATTATTTTTAGGGATGGATGATAACTTATTATTCCCGATAACCTTGGATCTTATGATTGAAATCAAATATCGGAATCGAGATGTTTTTTGTATCGATTCGATCATTTTTGAGTATAATTTATTAGGTAGGTACTTACTATTTAGGTAGGTACCATTACAATGTTTTTTTATTTTTGATCATCAGGTGTTAAACATTTAAAACATACTATTATAACCTTTTTATTACCAATCAGCTAATATTAAGTATTGGAATCCACTTATCGAAATAAAATGAGAATTAAGTAGGTATGAAGTATCGAAACCAACATTTTTGTTCACCCATCCGATTAGGTTTTTTAAAAAATAATTGCTTTTAGGTACCCGTGTTATTTGGTAGCAAGGAATATAATTAGGTACAATATAAATATATTATACTCTTGTCTAAAAACGACAGAAGAATATATTTCTCAGAACACCGTGCAACAATCTTAAGTTTTGTATTGCTTTTTTATTTGTTAAGCATCTTATTCTTACTGTAACTTGTAGAAAAGCAGGTGGAAAAGTTATAAAAGTATGTTGACAATTATTTTTAAAAGTTATTATTTATCTAGTAATACCTCGAGTAATACTTTTGTATAGAATATAGGTATACATATATATAATAAAAATATAAAAATTAAATTAAGAAATTGTCAACGTTTTCCAGATATATTATATTCAAAAGCAAATATTGTTTAATAAATTAAAAAAGCACAGATACACCTAGTGTTTATATATCATTGATATCATTAGAAATACCTAATAAAATTACCGACATAATGATTTTCATTTAAATAGATCTAAATACGTATAATCCGAATACCTACTATCTGATAATAATTATAATTAACAACCTGTTTTTTATACATACCTACAATATAAGTAGATATTATCATATTATTAACTATATAGGTAATATAGTCGAATAGGTAGTTAATAAAAATGTATTAACAACAATAAATAATACAATACATGAAAAAACTATAACTAAAATCAAATTTCGAATTATACATTTTAGATATACCTAAATCTTGTGATATGTATATACAAATAAAAATAAATTTGACTCTAATTAATTTTAAATATTATACCTGCTAAGAATATTTTTATATTGGTAAATGAGAAACACAGATCATTAAAAATTATTTTGATATTTTTGTTATGCAAATAATTTGGTTAGTTTTCGAATTTTTAATGTTTAAGAAACATTAACATAAAAACATTAAAATGGTCATAATAGTGTATTCAATATAGAAATTCCATCGGTGTAGGTAATTATATTTATGTTGTAAAATAAATCACTTGTTATCATTTTAATTTCAATCAATGTAATAAAATAATAATATATGAACATTAATCATTAACAATGATCGTATTGTTGTCTAATGTTTAGTAATTTGTTATTGAAATAGACATACGTATAAGATGTTTAAGTAGTGTGATTACTGAAGAATGTAAAATAAGATGACATTTATTTATGTATTTATAAATAATAAATAATTAGGTATAAGATAAAAATAAAACGACATAACGCTATTACTTTTCATTGATATGAATTAAAAATATGAATATAATTAATACTATATATATAGGTAAATATAAATATAATATAAATTGAAGTATAATAATATGAATATAAGTACATATTAGACCGTTTTTAACGTTCATAATATATAAAAAAAAAAAGTTAATTTTAAAAACGTATTTTTACGTGGTTGCAGCCTGTAGGTTTGCCCCTTAAATTCCAACTATTTTTCATGAATGTAACATTGATTTTATTACCATGACTAAATTGGTAGGTATATACACTGTACACTGTACAGTGAGTATAATAGATTTCAGGCAACCTCTAACGTTCTTTTGAAATGCATTTATTCGTATGGATTTTACAGCAGCACCAGCGGGTATAATTTTAATATAGTAAATATATATGTTTGAAATAAAATAATATAATAGTAACTACGATAATTACAATAATAAATAGATTCAATTTAGATTTCAACAGAATAGGTAATTAAATTATAGACTAGACTGAATAATATTATGTGTGAGAGCTGTACGTCCGAATTCTTCGTCTATTGAACGGCTTTTGGATGTCGAGAATAATATTTCTTCAGTGTTTTCCTCAAATGCATGTTTGATTACTAATATGATGCGTTTATTGGTCTGAGCTGTTTTACCATAGTCGCATACAAGGGAATTGGCAATGACTTGTCGGCGTATCGACATGGCCTCTTTCAAGACGGGTTTGAACATTTTTTACGAGATATTTTTTAATACCAAAACAATGTTGTTGGGCCAGAGTGCCTTTCAGACAGATATCTGCTAACCGCCATAATGGTTTACGCGATTTCAGCCTTTTGTTAGAACGATTATTTACTATAGGCATCTTGGTTGTTGGTGTATCTGTAAATGAAGCATTTTATCTAGTGCACGTGTTGCCCATACGTGTGAGAGCTCTTTTCACAGGCACACGCATCGATCGTCGATGTTTCGTGAATTTCTTCTAAATTTTACTCGAGTGTCAATTGTTCGTCCATCGATTTATCGTATAGACTGATTTGGATTTGGAAAACAAATTGAACTTTAATCGACTTTTTTACTTTCTAGATTTGTATATTCAATATTTTAATTTTTTTTTTTTCAACCCGAGGGTTGGTTTACAACTCCCATTCTCCATTCTGACCGATTGCTCGCTTTTTCTTTAAGTTCCTTAAATGTTTTGACTTTTGCATCACATTTAATTTGTCCTATATAAG
>JAIPRL010001300.1:64366-88200 GCA_025469235.1 Pemphigus obesinymphae
AAATTATAAAATTATATATATAATAATAAATAAATACAAAATTATATATAGTAATAAAGTATTATATTTATGAACATTTTACATTTTTTCAAACCCCCCCCCCCGAAATTTTTTCCTGCGTTCGCCCCTGTAAGCCATGATAAGCTCATCCACGTGGACTTGTAAACATTTTACAGGATTGGTTAGTCGAGATAACATGAATAGTCTTAAACATCGAATTAGATATTTATTATTTTATATTATTAATCGTCTATTTACAAAATTATTTAATATTTTTGTGATACTATACGTATACACCAGGGTGCGTTCGAATATTCATAGTTAGAGTAGAGTTTAATCAAGATTACTCCGAAAATCCGAACAATGGTTAATATTTATAATAAATAATAAGATCTTTTGATAAGTAACCCACAAGACACGAACATGATTAAAAATATTCTAAAGTTTCTTTAAATTACGTATCTACCTATATTCTGAGCTTAAATAAAGTTCTATATAATCGTACTATTCAATATAAATAAAAATTACTTCTTATCTATATATATATGATGAGATTTATTATCAGTGGAGTTACTAATCATCTTAATTTAAAAATATAGTAAATAGTTAACTAACGGTATTAAACGCATCTTTTGGTAGAGATTTTGATGGTTTTACTTTTACGTTTTTACTTCCAAAATTATTTTCTTGGATAGTAAATAAAGTTATTTTAATAATACCACTTCATCATTTCTAAAAAGTTCATTCAACTTAATTTGTATAATGTCTTTTTTTTACTTATTTACCTATTCGATAATTTAAAAGATTTGTCGGCTTTTTTATTTTAAGAACGGCAAAATACCACAAAATAGACTAAATTATTTATTTAACTTATTTTGGATACTATTGTATGTAATAAATATTTGTAATATTGATATTTGATAATAATCGGGACGGTCAGATTTACATTATTACAATGACCGTTTAAAATGTTTACAAGTCCGCACGCTTATGCTTATTACGCGTCTAAAATATGGTCGAATATATAATATGTCATACACTGTAAAATAAATAAACAATTTCTATAATTTTCAAAACGGTTATAAAATGGGATTTAATTTCGAAATAAGTTCGAAACTTGTTATTTATTTAATCGACATTTAAGACTTCGATGAATGGTTTTAAAAACTTAAAACAAAACTTAAATTAATGTCAAAAATATACCGACGGATTTCGCGGTTAGGGTGCAGGCAAACAACAATATTATAATATATTAACACATAAATACCTATAAATATATTATGTCAAATCGGCCGATGTTAAAACGCAATCGTTTCGCACGTACATTTATCGTCCAGATCACCAGATCATAATATTATTATTTATTGCACGTGCACCCGGCGATGACGCGTTTGAAATTTCCTATTTGGATATATTATAATCGGAATACGGGATATTTTGTAGGTTCATATTTTTTTCTATCGTAAAACAATGTTATCCCAAGGTAAAATCGATTTATATTTATTATTTTTATCATACGAAAACGTTTCCATCCCGTCATCATGTTCTCGTGAAAATATATTTAGGTACCTATATATATTATTATGTAGCATTAAAACTAGTATAGCTACCCGAACAAGCAAGAATACCAAAATATAATATATTAGAAGACCCGCAAAGAGCTTCGAACCAAAATGTGAAATTCAATTGGTATTTTTAGGTTTACCCGAGGCGGCAAACAGACAGGCGTTCCTCTTATCCGACGTTTCCGAATGAAAGAACTTTTATCCTTGACGGTTTTTTTTTTTTTTTTGCTTTTGCCCCATTCGGCTTTACACGATAATCGGCATAATTGTTTATAAACCACATCCATTACCTACACACGACTGTAGTAACGTGGGAGGACGTTACAAATAATAATAAAATAAATAAATATTTAAAAAAAAAACCACTATTATTGTAATTTCATAGTACGAATGGCTGACAAATCGACTAACACATACAAGAAATAGGTATCAAGGTAGGCATCAATTTCAGAACCAATAAATTTCTTGCAATTGTTTTTATTTAACTTAGGTATTTATTTTCTAAACCATTTTTAAATCATTTTATCATGAAAATTGACATAGGTAATTACAAATTTTTATATATGAAAAATAAATATTGTATTATTATCTACCAACCTATACGTACATATTTTCAGCATTAATTGAAAAAATAAATGTTACACGTTTTTTATAAGAATTTTCAACACGCGTTATATACCTAATTTAATTTTAAATAGGTTTATAAAACTACAAAATCTGTCGGTAAGTACTAAGTACTAAGTAGGTACTCTAATATTATTATATATCAGGTACCAGGTTTAACAATGAATTCATTTCGTCAACATGATACACCTACTACTTATATATATATAATAAGCGGGAATTATGCCAAACCTCGTTTTTTAAAATTTCAATTATTATTTTCGTAGGTAATTGTTATTAACAAATTTAAATTTTGGAAATCACATTATTAAGATTACAATGAAACTATGTTTCAATATTGAAATTAAAAATAGAGGTGATCTTAAGGAAAGGCCAACAGGTAAAGGGGCTGCTTTAAATTATGTAATACGCCTACGAATCAGATGTATTAACCCCCACCCCATTAAAATAATTCCTGGCTACGCCCCTCGTCCGGTTTACCGCCGGAAGAAACATTTGAAACGCATAACCGATATCTCGGTGGTCTCGTCACAATATTATATTGTCGAAAGACGTGCGATACCATATTCGTGTAATGAATGACGACGACGACGACGTGTAAATACTAAATACAAAAACATTACCGGTTTATTAACTGGTAATAAGACGTTTATCGACACGACAAATGTACCTACATTACATACGTTATAACGATCCACATACAACCTATATGAATATCAATGTTATTAGTAACTGGGATTTATATCGATGAAAATATTTATCGCCCATTATCTAGTTTGGAGATACAACCCCGACGACCACCACGATCGTTGTCGTCGCGGGGAAACCATAGGGAGGAGAAAAATGTAAAAGCCAATACCTCCCCCGCGGGAAACCCACATTTATCTGTTGAGTTACATAATCCGTGTTCGAGGCCACTTCACGAGCTGATCCCAAACACCGCGATTGCCAAACGTTAATGCGACATTATCGATAACAACAATAATTATTATACCCAATATTATTAAAGACCGTAAATAAAACATTATTTATATATACGATTTGTTTGGTTTACCTGGCGGCGGTAGCATTAACGGCGATATTGTTCGGCGGCAGTCGTAGGTACGTAGCAAACGGTTAGAAGATCTGACGGGTTTTTTCGCATTTGACCAAAACGTCGTCGTTTGTCGTTTATCAAAATGTTATCACCGCACGCGAGACAAACACGTGAGCACGAAACCGGGACGTTATCACAGCATCGGTACACGCAACTGACTGTACGGACTACGAGAACCGTTTTTACACACGGCGCGCACAGTCAATATGCACGTACCGGTTTACCGGCGACTGCGGAGTGGGGACCATACACGAGATACCGGTTACCACCTCTGCGGTAGCGGTTGTTCTGCTTTTCGTGGTGGTGTGGGGGGGGACCAGACCTGCAGAGAAGACGGCCGTTGAAAAAAGAAGCAATATTATTGCCGCGGCTGTATTCACACTTCTCTCTACAGTCTTCTCTCGTGCTCGCGGGTTATGATATTGTTTTTTTTTCGGTTTTCAATATCGGTGACGAGCCCCCGAGCTCTGGAATATTTTCCTTCAAAATTCCTATAATAATACGCGTTCCGTTATTTTTCGTCGGAACCGAGATGAGAGTATAATAATTACCGTAACGTATTCCTCTCACTGTCGTCGTTTCTTATTATTATTATTATTTTTTTTTTTTTTTACTAGGCATTATCGAAATTCAAAACCTATAATATTCTATAATAATAGTTATTCGATCTTATAAAGTATTCGAACTAATGTTCTACTAAAGTATTTAGGTATTCTTTCTACCCAAAAACGTGTATACATGTAGGTATACATTTAAACGAGTTAGGACTGCCCCAAACACACTCTTCGAACGTGCAGCTAGCTTTCTTGTTTTCTAATCTCCCCAGTAACTCACTATGAATAATATAATATAAGAACAATCGAACGTCAAATCAACAATGTCACTCGTAACTATGAAAACTCATCGATAGGACAGACACGACGATGATATAAGGTTTCTAAACTCATGATTAGACAATAATAATATAATAATACACCTATAATTCGGTAACTATTTCAAAATATGTACTTATTATCTTTAATTTATAATAATATTTCGTTAACATCGTTAGTTTTCCATTACACTTGAAAATATTACTGAAAAAATCATAAAATGGTCTGTATAAAGTACCAACTAGAACGAATTTTCCATCAAAAACTTATATAACTAATAACCAAAACTACAATACGAGTATATTTGTACCTACCCATTCTACCCGACAAAGTGTACACGTGCATAATGAAAAAAAAAATAATAATGAAAAATCCGTTCAATAGAGCAGTGCTTCTCAAACTGTGGGCCACGGTCCCCTAGGGGGTCACATGGATATTACAGGGGGGCATAAAATATGTATAATGTATATATATATATTTATATTATTTTACCTATTTTAAAATATGTTTATGAAAAAATGAAAAAATAATAATTATATTATTTTCGCTTATAAAAATTAAATGTTTGGTGTAATTCGTGAGTTAGTGGGTTATTTAGTAATAATACAATAATTATTATTATTATTATTACATCGAAAAAGTTTATCTCACTTTGGACTTTATTAATGATAATCTTATAGCATTTAAATAATATTATAAAGCCATGTCCACACTAGTAAATATTTACGTTATGCGTCGAATATAAAATGAGCCTAAAATATTTATAAAAATATAAATAATCGCTTTTTTTCTAATTAAAAAATTTACGTCGTGCGCTATGTGTCCGAGACCAATACGCGCGCGGTTTTGTATATTGTATGAGAATGATTTGTGGCACAAAAAACCTATAGCCGTCGGATCCCTCCCGTGTGTAGGATGCGCCGATAATATTTGTGTGCGGCGAATATGTCCACACGCTCATATTCTCTACCACACGAACAAATTTGTGTCGAATATGACGCACAACGTACATTTTTACCAGTGTGGACGCGGCTTAAGATAGCATGCACACAGTTACAATATCGTAATTCAAATTATATCAACGATTTTGATGGTAAATAAAATATATTCTGGACACCTTAAGGGACCATAACAATTTTACATTAAAACCCTGGCAGTCTTGGTCTTGGTCTTGCAAATTCTTGCAGTCTTGCTTTTTTTTAACCAAATGTATAAATAAGAATAAATAATAATTGATTTATACGTATACAAGGGCGAATACAGGGGAAGTATAGGTGGTTATTGCTACTCCCCTCCATTCACAAAATATTGGAGTACACGCTAACAGTACAGACCAGACCGGGCGCTACCCGTTAAGTTCCCGTTTCGGTCATGGCAAATATGGTTCCTGCTGAGCACTATCTAGACCTTGCCGGAAGCTTCACAAAACCGTTCAATCAACTTACTATTATTCAGCTCATAATAAGCAGCTCTCGGGAAGTACATATTAAGAACTGAAAAATAACAAATTGATTAGCTCTAATTATAATCTACTTTTTGGGCAAAACTGGCTGTGAAAGAAGATAAGGGCATGAGTGACCATAGAATCGGACTCTAACTAATGATAAAGTGTATATAACATACTAAAAGTAACTTTTTTAGTATTCTCCAGGGGAGGCTATGTCCCTCCTCTGACCACCCAATGGGCGCCTATGTACAGGGACTACAAATGGGAAGTTAGACAAAACCGCGAGGTACTAGGTCCATTTCCCCTTGAGTAATCCAAAATTAGATTTTGGCCTAACCAAAAATGAGACTTTTAATATGATATATACCTTAGTGTACAACACATTTTGCCTCCGGTTCGAACCCTTTCTGGATGTTATTGAATGCATTGCGGCGATTCAAAAAGTTTCCCTTCATTAGCCATGGTCGTAATCGTATACCATTATTCGAGAATTTATATATTTGCAATTCCGAATACGTTTATACCACTGGATCGTTCGATTAAGCGTGAGTTAAAAATTTTTAAGTAATCAATGGATTGCGACTTGCGAGGTTTGAATCCAGTCGCCGGAATTAAGAATTATTTCAAAATGTACAGCAAAAATTAAAAACACGGTCCAGGAAGGTAGTCCAATAATTGGATTGAAAAATATACAATAAAAACAATATGTTAGCCTGCAAGATTTTTTTTCAATTGATTGATTTGGAACCAATGTGGACCGAAACGGACTGAATTGGGAACGTGGTCTATGGGACAGTCGGAGATCGTGCATCAAGTCTTCCGATGGCGACCCCTAGATCGCCTAGGACCATAACGTGAACCAAACGGGTAGTTCCCATTTGAGTCGACAACTCCGGAGGTGCTTTGTGCTATTAGGAAAACGGTATAAAAAAAACAGGTTAATGACCTTTTTTTTTGCTTATTGTTAATAAATTTCCCCTCGTATATAATTATATAATATATTTGCTTTTGTGGACAATAAAAATAAATTTATTTTAGCTACATATATATTATTATTGTATTATAATTAAAATATAATCACAATCAAATAAGAAATATGTTTTTACTCTCTTTTGAACCAGTTTCCAACATCAAAATAAATTAAACTTATTATACTATTATTATTTATTATTACACAAGACGATAATCACAGTACGCGACAGGCAACGATATTGATCAGAAAAAATACAATTACACAGGTACCCGTGTAATTGACTGTTTTCGATAACACCAAACTTTCAAGAAATAGTAGGAATTCTGCAATTTACCCATTTATTCGATAGACGATAATCTGTTCCAAAAATATTACACTAGGATATTGATGATTGCATTACGAGAAATATGTGGATTCGGTGTGGAATTGTAAATAATGTATAGGTACCAAGAAAAAATATAATAAATATTATCTTCAATTCCTTAATTTTTATTTTTTATAAAATCAAGACTTGCAAAAGTCTTGCAATCAAGACCGAATTTGCCCGTCACTAAATGCGATTCTATATTCTAATATTCATTCTATAAAACGATTTTGAATGGAGATTCGGTGTAATAATGTAAAAAAAATAGGCATCCATGACAATTGTATTTATTATTATGTTATTTTCTCTGCATTTCTAAAATATTATTATCATTATATAAATTAGTTTTTCATCGTTCTCAAGGAAACTACTAGTAAAATCAAAAATTACCTCTTCAAAGTACTAATGAAAACCAATTTTCTGTTAAAAAAAATCTTTACTCCAAGACTTCTAATTGACTTCTACCCGAAAAGTTTATAGGTACAAACAAAAATTAAAATTAAATAATCGAAAAATTACCTCTTTTAAAGTATCAACTAGAATGAATTTTCAACTAAGAAAGTACTCCAAAACTCTTACTTGATACTTCTTCCCAAAATAATGTATACCTACATACCAAACACATTATAAAACCAATACATCCTTTGCTATAGATGCTCAGAATCTAAAATAAAATTTTTAACGTATATTGTTAATTAGGGCTAACTTATATGCATATAAATATTTTTTTCTGTAAAAATTCGTACCTATACGTTTCAACTGATTGACATCAAATTTTGCATGGTTGTCATATTTGGAGAAAGGTCATAGTAATATATTTGAAAAAATCCATGCAAAGAATGTAAATGTAAAATATAACACAGTAAAACATATTCAATTTTTTATCGACCTAAATATTACTAAAACTTGTAAACTAAAAAAACTGTATAAAATATATAGGGATTTTCTTCCCACATATTTCGTTTAACTACTCAGATGTTACCATTATCGTGTTATTTTGGTTCTTCCTAAACATTCAACGATCGAAAATATCGTTTGTAATATCTAAAGGTAAACATTTTAAATTATACCTATACAATTTACAAAATAAGATATAAGAATCATATTTTTTATACTTAAATCTGGGTTTAAAAAAATCTCAGTGAGTGCATTGGCACCCACTAGCCCCCCTACGGGTGCCCTTGAATAGTGTATTGTATAAATTTTAGTAATAAAATGCCGATCAGTTGAAGGTGAAAACACTTCACTCATCGGATACAATACTGGTGGTGGATGTGTTGAATTTGAAAATAATAATAAATCATTTCTTTCGATAAAACGATTCTGAACGAATCTTGGGTAGTATTGTTTTCTGATTTATTACAATTTTCCGTTATTTTCGGTAATTTTCCTTCACGCTAAAAAAAACTGCTAAGAAAATTAATCTTTTTAGAATACCAACTATACTATAAATTACCTATCGAAACGATATATATAGAAAAATAGTATTTTCAGGATATATAAAACATTTTTGACCTTTTACAAAATATGTAGGTAAATATAAATAATATTATAACTGTTTGTCTTGTGCATATTTAAATGTGGAAATGGAAGTTTAAATGATAATCTATATATTCCTGAGTAAAGACGGGTATTGAGACTATCCCACTGTCTAGTTATTAATAAAATGTATACTTATACCAATATTTTTATAGTACTTATTAAATTAGAAAAAATATTGTATTTATTCATCTATAAAAATAATTATTTTTAAATATCAGTGATTTCGGGGGGCTGAACTGTAGGCTGAAGTTTCTTTAACCCACTCCTTCTCTAGATATAAAACCTATTCTGATCGATTTGATTCAAATTTCCAAAATCTGTCACTATTTCGTTGGTAACTTTTTATTTCACTCGTTTGAGTGAAATAAAAACTCACTTCGAATCGTGTGATATGTAAATGTACGATTTATTTAAGATGTATAAATAAATAATAATGTAGGTTAAATATACGCCGTATATACAATAAAAATGTCTTCATTGGTTCATGGACGAAAAAAAAATTAATTGACCTAATATACATTTTTTACGGGTCATGTTAATACATAACAACGACAAAAAGAAACTACGTCTAAGTACTATTTCTAGTTTTTCATTTCAAATACAAAGTAATATATTATTGAACGTTTTCTCTACTTTTTTCGCATTAATAGATCGTTAAAAATTAAAATGTTTTTTTATTAATTATGTACTTGTACCGATAAATAGCTGTTACACATTATAGTACAAATAGTACAATATAATTCCATAATGGTTTCTGCAAATTAGCAACACAATAATATCGGAACAGTTTTTAATTTAATTTCAGACTGTATAGAGCAACGTGCAGTATAATGTACAGCCAAGATAATAATACGATCTTAATGAAAAAGATTTATAACAGTAATTACTATAAATTGCTTGATGCCAAACTGACCTAAGTAGGTATCTATAATTTATTTTGTATATATTTTTATTATTATTTAAGTGTTAACTACGATCATAATTCATATTTGTTATAAAAATAAACAAGTTAGGACAATCCACTATGCGAACATGTTAAATTCCCGGTTTCTAAACGTATTTTGAACGAAAGTATAAAAAGATAAAACAACGAATACCTAATATAACTATCTCCCTGGTAACCAAATCAACAAACGTGACTATTAATGTACTATAGTAACTACGGATGAGCGGACAAACACAACAGGGTTATCATGTGTCTAAATTTATGTTTAGAAACTTAAAATGAATGAAATATATAATTTATTAATATTACCAGTCAACAACATTATGAAATTATTACATCTCAAATACATCCTGTATGAGATATGTTTCATAGTATATGATGGTATCCCATTATAGTCCTGCAAATGTCGAGAATTCATCCGGGACATCCATAGGTTAGGTTTCCGCTTTTGTGGGATAACATTGTTTTACATTTAAAAATAATAGCCTATTCTAATCCCATATATATCCAGTAAATGTGTAGAAATAATTCAATCGATATCCCTTGGATATACATAGTCTATAACAAAAAATCCCTAAAGTAACCCCACACAACATGAATATATTAAAAAAAAAAAAGCATGGATCCATTAGTTTTCTATTTTCATTCATGGGCCCATTATTTGCACACGAAGCAATGGTGCCGTAAATTTTGCAACAAATTTATTTTCTTAATCTGTATTTGAACCTGCATACCTAAGCATCGAAGACAGATGCATTACAAACCGAGCTACTACCTACTGCTACTACTACCTACTGATAAATATGCCAATGGAATCTCGGGAACGAGAAAATCTACAGTATGTATAATATGGTAGGAAGGTATAGGTACATTAAATTATAACAAAATTAATTGTCCAAATTTCAAAACATTAATAAAAAATGTTTAATTTAAATTAATTTAAAAAATACATAAATACAAAAGAACTAGTACTATAGGTTTTTATATTTTATGAGATTTTGCAGTATATAGCATGCCTATACCAACTTGCAATATACTACTAGCAAATTTAAAATTTAAATGTGCATTACAATTAAAATACACTTGAACGCTATTGTGACTATTAAACTATAATTTATTATAAGCCTAAATCATAAAAATTTTACACTTATCATTTGTTTTTGGTTTACACTAAAGATGATATATATTTGTTGAAATGCGTATACGCAGTGTCGGCATAAGGGGGAGGGGTAAAGTGTGCCCTTGCAACAGGCCCCACAAAATTTTAGAAAATTGATAATTCCTTGAGAAATTTTTTGAATAATACCTTTTATTTTTGCTTATTTACCTTTTGTGGAATGGAATCAATTTATTCTAAAGAAAGGGGGCGCGGAAATAGTGAAATACCAATTTTATTTTTTTTTATTTTGCTAGCTTATTTCCTCTTTTTTTTTACTTGTATCTTATATCAGGCATCATGGACGTCCTAAAGAAATTCTAAGGATGAATAAAAAACAAATATTCATAGGATGGTATTTAGACGTACTGTGGATGTACTAATTAGGATTTATCCAAGATATATATCCAAGAATACCTTAATTACCATTATTATCATCGTCTGAGGATGAATAAAGTACACATATATTGTGTGTGATGGTTTTTAGATATACTAAGGATTTTTCCAATAGATATCCCGGGACACCGTGTGTTATCTGGGTTAAATATTCGTATATCTAGATTCTATAAGCTATATATTACAGTTCTATATATCCAAGTACATATTTCCTTTAAAAAAATTATATTGAACAAATGACGTACCAAATTTAAGAAAATATAAATAACTATATGAACTATTTGATACAGCTATATAGGTATAAAATTAATAAATATATATAATCATTGTCCCCGCAGCTACTATATTAATTTTGTATTGAGTTTACAATAAATAATCGAGTCTAAGGATTGTTTTCATTAGATGCAGTAATATAGTATTATGACTGAACTGGAATATTTCAAAAACAATGTAATTTTGTTTTAAAAATAATTTAGTCAAATTAAATACTAATAAGTCACGAAAAAATTTATACGAAAATGTAAATTTAAAATAATTAGATGCAGTAATTTATTATATATCCTAATATTCACTTCGGACAAACTAAAATATTGAAATTATTTAATTAAAAATAAAAAACATTACAACATTAAATTATAGTAAATCTGTTACACAACTCAAAACCCAAATTCGTTTTTATACAGATACATTTGATTTCTAACACCGAAGTATTACACAAATAATTACATTTTTCCAGTTTTAAACCATTTAAAATTACCAATACGCATTCAGGCATCACTCCAATGCTACAACGTATTCTGCAAAAAATATAACGATAGTCAACAATTAGGCTTGGAAACATAAAACCGCTTATATAATATTCAAATACCTACGCCAATGATTTTTGATTATATAAACAATTTAGAAACGCATTATGAAACTAAATAATATATATAAATAGAGTTTGGAAATGCAAGTTAAATTGTTGGTATATAAATGCACATATTTTTAAATTTAATAAAATATTTACATTTTTTTTTCTTCAATTTAAACGAAATTTCATAGTCAATATTCGACTCTTTTATTTTTGTATAAAAGAAAAAAACGTTCAAGGTTTAGTTCATTATTGGTTTTATCATAAAAATAAATGCAAAAATAATATTTCGCAAAATCCAAATAAGTATATTATTATATTTTATGACTAGATTATAATATAATATATTCAACTTTTAAAAACATTTTTCTTAATTTTGTATTTCATTTTATTATGTCAATATAAGTCAATAAACCACACATTCAATAATAATAATAATAATAATAATAAAAAACGTTTGGAAAATATTGTTAACGAAATAATAATAATAACAAAATACCAATTTATTATTTAGGTATAAGTATAGGTACATAGTATATTAATATAATATAATAAATAATATATTACATTGTATGCAAACAATTTTAATACACTAAAAATGCGGTAATAAAATTATACGCTAAAAAAATACAAGAAAAAAATTTATTCTTCGAGCAATAAATAAAAGAAAAAATAATGAAAAAAATAATATTGGGCATACAAATAGGTCAATTTAAATAATAAATATTATATATAATATGTATGTATATTATACATAAATGATATATTTAATATGTACAATGTCGTATTTACGGGGGCGTCCAAGGGTACTGGACCATCCAGAACCAAAAAAAAAATGAATTTATAAACTTAAATATTTATAATTATTTTTTGTAGATAGAATTTTTAAACAATAATAATTGGAAATAGAGTGTGATGACTGAAATAAGTAATAATTAAAGTACCCTAAAAAAGAATATAATGACTAAATTTTGGATTCTGAACGATGCATAAATATTTTTTCGTTTTACGACGATGTTCATTTATTTTATATTTTCCTGCAAGCAATTTATCGACCAGAAAACTTGACTTTACAACAGCCCCTAAAATTGCATGTAGTACAAAGAGTTCAATGTGTAGTACGAAATTAGCAACTGTGTTCATCAAATTCTACACTTCTACATATTATAATTTATAATGTTAATAATGAAAGAATTAAAAAAGGTCATTTGAAGGGAAAATGTATTGATGTGTAGTACGAAAGTCAAAATATTTTAGGGACTGCTTCATAGTCTAATTTTTTTATGCGTACCCATTTTTTGGCAAAACATTTCATTAAAAGGTACTTTGAAAAGTTAATTTGTCGATTTTTAAAAATATATTAGAAAAATACTATCGAAAAATACAGGTTAAAATAATGGTAAAATCCGAAAATATTGGTTTTAAACACTTGACTGTTTCATAGAGTATGTATTTTACTCAAGCTCAAAAAAAATAAAAAGATTTTAATAATGATTAAAATATATATATACTTATATATATATATATATATATATTTTTTTTATTAAAAATATTTTAAACAAATATTCGAGTTTCCAATTAATTAATTTACCATAATTTTACAAATGTGTATAGAATTTTTTGGTAATCAAAATTTGATCAACTATATTATTATTACTAGGTCGTGGTTCTTAGGTACTTTGATCATTTATTACCATACTAAGGAATAATAAACTAAATTTTCAATCAAAACTTAAAAGTATACCAAATTAATGTTTTTTTATTATATTTTACAAATCTCACCTATCCTGTAGTCAGTTTTTATGTAGTATTTCTGTCAAAAACTGTTCACTTTTTGATCCCGTAAACTTATGCCTAAATATTAAACAAAAATATTCTTAGTTTTAAAATACATGTCTTATAATAATCTTAAAGTATAATCCACCATTTACTGTACAGGTTTTTTATATTACTATTAAAAAATTAGAAAAAAATGTATAACTAGAAAAATATGCTGTTTTTTATTGCATTAATGCCTTTAATGCTTTTTTTTTATTATTAATGCTCATTTTTATTCATGCTTAATTATCATATTTCTTCATGTGATACAAAATATTTTACAAAAATATTGTAAAAATATCAAAATTGAGTGTGTTTAATACTAAAAATTTCGAAAAGTTCAAAATTCAGATAAAATATTTTGAATAAATATTTATAATAATAGTACACGGATTACGGAACCCCCTCCTTCAACAATACTTTATCCCTAATGATGTTAGAATATATAATGGTCACATAAATCATTTATTTTAAATATTTTTACCCCCCCCCCCTCCAGAAAAAACGCAACTGAATATATATTATTATTATATTATACCATAGAATAGATGGTTCATTTTAACGCGACACATGACAACGTGTCCGACTGCGTCACATTGGGGTTAAAACCCTTTACATCAATTATTATATTGTGTTTAAGATTTCTAACCACGTTCGTCCCGACAGATAATTCCATAGTTTCAGCAGCTGCTCGCACCTCACTATTGCCGCAAACGCTCTTAATTTCTCACCCTTTAAACGCGACACAATACAATAAGGAACATACAATTATTGCATTAATACTTGGGCTCAAAATTCAATACATTACGCATTCACGCAGGTTATCACTTATCTTGATAATAAATTATCAAATCCACCAGTATCGTATAGTCTATTCATTTGTGTTCAATTGTACGTTTCACTAAAACATTGCATGCATTGAAATAAAATATAGTTAAATTAATATTATTCACATTACCTGTATTAATACGTATATGGAAGTATATTGAACAAACATAGAAATATGGAATGTTTATGACCCTAAAAAAGTGTTGAAAATGCCCAAAAAAATAATACATTTATGATTTAAAACACTTTTTAATATAAAATGTATATAATATAAAAGATATATACGTATACGTATGTAATGTTGAAAAATGTTTATAAATAAGACTATTCAGACACTGTAATATAGGTTGTGGAAGTTAATCCACTTCTGTAATCATTTCTTCGATCCTCGGACAGGATATAGAGTATAGTTTTATACTTTCATTATTTTAGATTTGACAATAAAGATTAATCATCGTGTTCAAAAATTAACTATGAGAAAAATTCAGTTTAATATGATCAATTGCATAGATAATAAAGGAACGGACAGGCCACCGTATTGTTCAATTCTGTGACTGGAGAGACTATTCGTTACTACATTGGTTGTATGTGGTTGTGGTCACGGTTACAAAAATGTATTATTGATAAATGATAATATATGATCACGGACGTGCCCGTTGTGTCGAGTGATAAGATAAAATAAATAAGATTAAATAAATTTAAAAATCATGAACAATAAACATAATTAAATTATAAATTACATAATAAAATATAAATAATTTGTACCGTCAAACAGTAAGTATTTTTGTCTAATATAATGGTCAAACATAATCATAATAATAAGTCAAATAAAAATGTTTTCACAAATAATAATTTATATATAAGTAATTCACACGTCTTATTCATTCGTATTATTGATTTTTAAATAAGATCAATTTAGTGTATTTAACTCGTATTTTTATACGATCAAATTTTTTTTCCTGACTTCATGAAACATTCTGATTTCCAAATATATTTTTGTAATAATTGTGTAAATATACTGTACTGCGCTCATGGAGCCAAACCTTGTTTTTACATGACAAAATTATATGTATTATATTATCTTTAAGCGTAAAGGAAAAATATGGAAAAATTGCTCAGAACCTTATTTTTCAATGCAATAATTTGATTTTACTTTCAAAACTAATATTAATTTTTTTTTTTTTTTATTGCTTTCAAATTTGGTATAATATACATATAGGTAGGTAGATACATAGGTACAGTAAAAATGTAAAATTTAATATTATTAAATAATTGTGTTTTTGTGTAGATAGATATACATAAATTCAATATTCAAATATACAATAATAATATTTATCAACATATATATTATAGCTTATACAAATAATTTACAAGTAATAATACTTATAGCATAATATTTTGAAATTTCAGCGGTTTACTGGGTTATCACTTATCATTCAAGTATCAATACTACTACAACCACTAAACCACAGTTACCATTATGGTAACGTATATGCTCTTCCTACACATAACGCTCCGTATGTATTAGGTATAGGGATGACACATATATTCCTTTATCTATGATCAATTGTATAGGTACTTGTAATAATATTGTAAAACAGTAAATTTTTCTATATTATTTTACTTTTTATTTAGTATAACAAACAAAAAAGGCATTTGTTGAACCAAATAACTATATAATCTCTATATAAATTAAGATTTTTAGAATTTGAATGTAAATGTCATAATTTATGTCATCAGTTGATCGTTATTTTACATGGCAATTGGAAATAATGAATATCACAGAAACACTTAAAAGGGTTATAAAATATAAATAAAAATATGAGGTATTACCTGTAAATAATAATTTATAAAAAATTTTTTAATTTTTTTATTAAATTAATTAGTAGGTGTTAAATTTTCAGTTCTTAATGTCTAATAAGTATTATAAATATTTATATAACCATACATAAAAACCCAAAAAATATAATTTAAAATTCTATATAAATAACCCATATAAATCAACATTATTGAACATTTTATCACATAAATTCAGAACTAAAATTAATGTTTAGTATAAATATCAAATCTCTGACAATATTTTTTTCCAATTGAAAACAAAATTCAATTTTGTCAACTAACTATACATATTTTCAGACTTTCGGTTAAATTTATTTTTTATTTTTAGAAAATATAAAAATGACTTTATAATGTACCCACTAGAAGTAATTTTCTATCAGAATGGTTCTACTGAAAAAATTTTAGATATACAATTATATCAAACATAAAAAATAACACATATTATATATATAAATGAAAAATAAACACATTATTCTAAAACCCTCAGAATTTAGAATTCATTTTTATTTTCATTATTTATATATGCTTTTAGGTGATAATATTTATGCATACTTACTTAGTAATGTCTTCTAATATAAAATACACCACACATAACATGTATAAACGACCAATAAATACATGTAAAAATTGCATTTAAAGATAAAAATATAAAGTTAAAATAAACTTTAATCTCTGAAAGTTTATACATGGACTGTAAAATTGTGTTATAATTTTGAAACAAATTATTTTTGTTCTATTTGCACTCTAACCAATTATTTGATTGATTAACTGGAAAATCCGAAAAAAATAACCATTAAAACATTCAAATAGCAAAAAAATCTATAAATGTATAATAATATAGAAAAAAGTAAGGAGATTTATATTTTTAAACACTATTTTAGTGAAGGATTTAGAGGAAAACTTTTAAAAAAAAAAAAGAGAATCCTTATACTTTTTATTGCAAACTTTACACAAAAGTATTTTTCTAATTAATTTGATAAAAGTTGAAAAACATTTAAGTCTGACGGTAATTTAAAGATTTTAGAAGTTCCAGTATGTTTCGCATGCACACTCTTGCCTTGTTGTATAGTCTTCGTTGTATCACGACATTTTTTCAAAGTTTTTTCGGACAAGTAAAATATGTAGTGTCATCATCAATTAATTATTACATAATTAAAGTATATATAATACCACTAATATGAATTTACTGACAAATTACAATAACAATTACATAAATCAATAAACTATAAAAAAAAAATGGCCAACACAAAATAAATAAACCATAAGTTTTACCAGTGTTCGGAACGTTCATGTTCAATACATAAAAAATGAACTCGTTCATTTTAATTATTCAATTATTAACATAATATACATTTTTCTTATATATTAGTAAAAAAATTACTTATTCATAGAAACCATGGTTTTCATTTTATAGCAAACCCAAGGAAATTGGATTTTTAAGTATTATATTGAAATCTAATAAGGTTTAGAGTGACATTTTAATATAATATTAACGGTTTGAAAATCGTTCAAATTCCTTAAAAATATGAACGTCGTTCACGTTCATGTTCTATTTGACAGAAAGGAGTGGCGTTCGCGTGTCGTTCACAAAATATGAACGTAAACGCGTGAACGTGTGCGTTAATAAACGTGGTTCTTTCCAGACACTGTGTTTTACCTATCTATGATAATATATACATTTAATAATTAGTTAAGAGAAAATAAAGTAATAAGAAAAAAAAATAATATAACTATAGTAGGATAATAATTTTATGCATCCAGTAATGTCAGTATGTGAACACATTGTATTTAATTTAACAAAATTAAAGAAATACTTTAGTACTCATTTAGCTAATTACTAGCTTAAAATCAATAAAAACGACAATAGTAATGAAATTGTTAATTAAAAAATAAAAATTATTATTATTATTATTATTATTTATCACTACCAATGACTATTATAATAGTCTATAATAAATTATTCAAAATAAACAATTATGATTCCAATATATTGTCTAAACCACTGGCATTGAGGTAGATATAACAAATATTTATTATTTTCCTCTATAGTCTATACTGATTTTTGATATCCGAAGAAATGAAAAATCTCGATTTGACAAAATCGTCTTTTTGACGTTCTTTCGTCATTTTTTGGTCGTTTTTTCTTACGCATTAAAAAAAAACTATTGAGAAAATCGAAAAATTATCTTTTTAAAGTACCAACTAGATATAATTTGCTACCGGAAACAGGGTAAGCTTGTAAAGATCGGAACACGCTTTCTGGTAAAAAAAACTGTTAACAGAAAAAAAGAAAAAAAAATCATCATTGTAAAACTACTATAGCTCCCTCGCTACGATCAGATTCTAAAATAATGGCCAAAAAACAACAGGGATACAAGGTGTCTGAACTTATATTTAGAAACCTAAATGTAAAATATATGTATGAAATATAAATGAAAAAACACTACCCTCCTCTCCAGCATTTATCAAGAACCGCCGCAAGAACAGATATTCTGTGGAAATTTGTCCGAAAACACGATTATAAAGAACATATCATTAGACATAGAGCTCAAGGATCTATAAAATAGTATCAATGGTCAAAACTGATTACGGTGTGCATAGTTCCTCAAACCGCCGAGTGCCGCTAGTTAAGAGAGGACGCCACACCGATGATTTTCAGCGATAAAAACGCGTTTACGCAAAACGAATTCTTCAAAAGGGATTTTAGAGTTAAAAAATACCTATTGTAAAATCGAAAGAGAATGAAATTTTGAAATTAACCTTATTTGGGATTTTCAATTTATTGCTTAAAAAAAAAATTATTAACGCTTGAAAAAGTAAAAAAAAATAACTTTTTAAAACTACAATAATTTATTTCAAATCAATAAATTGAAAAACCGAAATGAGGTTCACTCTAAAATGTTGTCCTTTATTGATTTTATAATAAGTGTTTTTACCTGTAAAATTACCCATTTCAACACTTTTGCGTAAGCATATTTTTCTAATAAATGTCATGATTACACAACAGTTAAAAGTGGTAGACACGAATCCAATTTTCAATTACTTTTAAATTATTATATTTTTATAATTCTAAAAGTTTCTTAAAAATATCCCATACACAACCTCTAAAAAAATTAGCGTCCTCTTAAATCCATCACAATTTGATTATGTATGACACACCACCGTACTACACATATAAGTAATATAATGTGGACTTCGGTCATTAGTGGTCTGTAAAATTAATGAAATATTAGTTTTTTGTTATTTCTATCATACTACTTACACGGAACACTATAATTTATATTAAGTAAATATAATAGACCTACAAATATACCAATAGTTACGAGTGTACAAATTTTCTAGTTCCAAATTTGTCCAGAATGGCACTTTAAAGAGGTAATTTTTTCATTTTCGGTTAACTCGTAAAGATATAACCCGGTAAGATTACACCTATTACACCGGTACATGGGTATACTTGGTAACTATGATAAAATGTCGGTGCATGGTCGTCAAAAGAAACGACACGATGAAGTATGAACCCCTCTATTACCCAAAAAACGTAGTACCTATCCGTATACGTATATAACAATAGTCAATAAATATTGGCACTCTGTGTTCAGAGTGGAAACCGGTCACTACCGACTCGACAGGTTTCACTTTTAAAGTACGGCGAGTAATAGTATAGAAACTAATATGTACCTAAACTCAATCTAACCTAACCTTTAAGTTAATTAATGTAAATTAAATTCCTAACTACCCATGTCAAGTCTAATAATTATATACATTATATAATATAATAATTACTTCTAAATATTACCTATATTGTATATATTATATATAGGTATCTATTTAATTACTTAAGTATTCAGTCAAGTTTCTAAGATTTCAATATGATAAACATTTATATATTTTAGAAAAATATTTAATACTAAAATTTTATCTCCATATTTTCTATTGCCAACACGAGGTCCTAAACTTTCACATTAGATGCATTTAGACTTAACTTTCTTACAACTCTGAACTCGACATAATATTTTAAGAGGACGTCGTTCCCGCATTTGCTGTCTCGTCTATGTCTATCTAATGGGCAATATAGCAAAATCACACTACGCAAAACAATAAATAATATGGTGTCTACGTTAAAATTAGAGTTAAAACATCTATTACCAATTTTAAAAAGGAGAATATTTTCTAGAAAAAGACATATCCTTTTTGTTAAATATTGTTTATTAAAGAAGTTACTTATTTTTTTAAGACGCTGTAACTTCTTTGATAAACAATATTTAACAATAAGGATATGTCTTTTTCTAGAAAATATTCTCATTTTTAAAATTGGTAATAGATGTGTTAACTCTAATTTTAACGTAAACACGACATTTATTGTTTTGCGTAATGTAATTTTGCTATGTTGCCCATTAGATAAACGGAGACAACAAATGCGGATACGACGTCCTCTTAAACTCTATTCATACACATTTTCGATAATACTTTATATAAATATATTAAATATATATAAAAAAAATTACTGTCAAACGAAACAAGAGTTTGAATTTCATATTTTTAATCTATATCCACACGGCACAGAACAATCGTAAACAAACGCTGAATTTAAATTCAAGATAACGCGCAGTCATCGTAATCTCTTTTGTGATGGCCTGGCGGGTGGCGGGATCATTAATCGTAAAACAGTAAACCATTCCTGTGATTGTGAACGGTACCATGGACAATTTTTTTTTTTTTTTTTTGAGAGGGGTGACAATTTTTACGATAAACAGAGCCATACTCCCACACCCCTTGATTATATTTCAATTAATATTAATTAACCACCAATTTGTGTATATATTTGTATAAACATTTTATTAACACAAACATATTATTTTTTTCACCGACAAACATTTTTTTATTTATTATTATTATTATTATTATTATTATTATTATTATTTATTAATTCATTATCAATACTTTAAAAATTTCAATAGACATTGAAACGTATAGAAAAGTACGAATGATTTTTAAAACGTTATATTGCCATAATCACATACAAGTTCCCCTAAGCCCCATCGCCCCCCCATCATTAACGCCTATGTACTACTCTTTAACAACCGGTAATCGAATAGGTATGTTGTGTACATAAACTTAAATCCTCAAATTAGATAATTCTATTTCTACTTATAAAATTAAAATATTGTTATAAGTATAGAAAAACTACATTAACACAATTTCAAAAAAATCAGACTAGGACCTTTTGCATCTTGGCCCTCGGGTATACAATTATAATGAAAAACTTGACATTCTCTGCTAGAATTTAAAACAAAACCTTTGGTAACTTGCAAATGCAATAGAAAACAAATACTATAAGTTATAACTGTACAGTGTACGGTGTACGTAAACAATGTTTGGAAATACATTAGAAATAAAAATATGAGACAAATATAATACTATATCAAAATAATTTATATAAAAAATTGAATGCAAATTTGCAAATTTTTTCTCCACTAATAAGGACAAATTTAAAACTGAAACGTTCAATAATTTATTATATATAGATATACGGAATACGGTTTGAATAATTAAGAGAATGTAATATAATCAATACAGTTTTTCATTTCCCTAATAGCACAGACCGCGCCGGACATCCTCTATTTATTGTCAAGTTGGTTCTCAACGAGAAATTCTTATCAAGAACTTAAAAGACCAGGGTTTTAATTTTAGAAATTAATATATGATGCAAAGTAAATTTACCAATACTCAATTTACGAGTTGAGCTACGTACTTTTTAGTCTTAACAATTGTCTAAAAACAATAAGAAATTTTAAAAGAATATCAACTGTAAGTGTGTTTGAATTCCAAGACATTATATAATACAATAACATTTTTAAATTACTTATGTAGGTATAATAAAGTTACATGAGAAGGAAATTAAAAAGATAATTTAAAAAAATACTAACTTACTGTAAAAAGAAAAACCTCATATAGAATGCAAAAGCACACTCTTAAACTCCGTATAAGGCACCCAGTAACAGACCCTCCTGTAAGACGACTAATATAGTCGACCATATCTCAGGTATAGTATTATATTTGATTCTCATGGTTAAAGGTCAGGAAGACGGCTCGAAATCAGACATTAGGAAGTCTAAACACATCGTCCCGAGAGGGTCTTTAGAGTACAAACCATTTTGATAATATCGATGAATATTTATCTGGAATCTGATGATGCTCTGATGGTATACATTTGAATAATACTTTTAAGTTTTAACAAATCCGATAGGTAGCCCGTTTGGGTAAAAATTATGGATACAAATAGAATTATGTACAATAATAATAGTAGTAATATTAAATGTGCATATGCAAATTTTTTAAATCTAATTTAATTAATTATTAATTGTCCTTACATAACCCAAGTAATGTGAAAATATTTAATAAAAATTTTAATTACAATATTCAATATTAATAAATATTTAATTTTCATTTTATAAACATTGGATTTTCATTGAACAAACCAAATTTAAATGTTTATAATATATTGTAATTCAATGTTTATATATTATGTATACGGTATATATGACTATACATACACCGTATAGAAGGAAGTTTTTTCTACCCAAAGGAAATCACTGGAAAATTTGAAAAATTTTATGTACAGCCTAGAACCGATTTCATATAACGCCAAAGCTCCTCCTCGACTCATTCTGGTCAAAAATGTGTGCACAGAAAAAATAAAAAATAAAAATAAACATCATTGTAAAATTAATAGCTTTATTTTCGCTCCGCTCAAAATCTAAAATAATCAAATAATGTGTGGAAAAAAATTTTTGCCGGATATAATTTAATTTATTTAGTGTTCCTGATTTATTCGCGTTTCATAATATTCAGTCTTCTAAAATAATTTGTCCAAAACATCGTTTCGACAGACATTTTTGACGCTATATTGTTATTTGTGTTTGTTTTTAAATCGATTGTTATTATAATACATTTACCCAAAATGTGGCTATCAAAATTTATCCCAAAGAAGCTATGAAATTTCATCCAAACGTGCTATCAAAATGGGCAAATTCACTAAAACGTTCTCCTCCCAGGATTTTGTGCTGTAGGGTTCTAATAAAAAAAAAAAAGGGTATACCTACTAATAATATAGTAAATTAACCTATTACTGAATTTAAAGACGAATGCATTAAATTTATATTTTTTCTCGATTATACGTATATATATATATATATATTAATTTCATTTCAAATAACTTTAGAAAAAACGCCGAAAGAGCACACATATATATATATTATATAATACAGTGAAACCTCTGAATAGCGGACACTCTCGGTCGCCGAAATTTTGTCCGCTATTTAGAGGGAAACATTTTTTTTAATAAATAAATAAATTCAATAATTTTATTTTATATTATTTTTACGTTTATTAAATACATGATAAAACTAACATTTATGAAAAAAAACCAGTTACCTAAATTTTCATTTTATTTTTACATTAATTAAATACATCTTAAAAAAATAAAAACTAACATTTCTGAAAAAAATCTGTTAC